>CM030366.1:121149768-121429768 GCA_017893485.1 Hemerocallis citrina
ATGAAGATCAAGACCAAGGAAGATCGGACGGCTGGATCCAAGAGCTTGATGATGATGATCGCGATCGACGATCGGACGGTCGAGATTTGATGATCAAGAATCCAACAACAAAACAACATACACATCAATTAGATACGATCGGATGATCAAGATGATCAAGATCGAATCAAACGGACGGCTGTGATCAAATATCATCATGATCGGGATGATAAAAATCGGATCAAACGGATGGCCCATAATCGAAGTTGATCAAAACTCATACAACCAGCAATGGAGCTGCACTGGCTGGCACGAGGCAGGCGGTGCAAGGCGGCGGGAGGAAGACAGCCGGCGTTGAGGCGAGGCTGACTGCGGTAGGCTAAAGGGACGGCACCGGAGGAGTTAGCTGCGACGGGAAGCTGGCTGCAGTGCGACGTCGGCAGTGTCGTGAGGTGGTCACGACAAGGGAGAGGCCATCGTGGGAGTCACGAATGGCCGACAGGGGGAGGAAGACCAGGGGAAGCTGTCATCGAGGTAGGGCTCGCGGCAGGCTGACGAGGTGTTGTTGTCAACGTCGAGGGATCCGGTCCGGAGAGATAGAGGGAAGGAGGAGTCGCCGAAGGAGGAGCACCGGGGGAGTCACGGTGAGGGGGAGAGACAGGGAGTAGGGAAGACGAACCGGCTGAAGGGTTGAGCGGCTGTATAGTTTAGGGTTTGGGATATATATAGTGGGGAATAGAAGGTTATGTGGGTAATGGGTTTGGGTTTAGTAATAGGGTAATGGGTTGTGAACGGGTATTGGTAATAGGGTTTGGGTATTAGGATCCATTAGGAAATTCGGGTTTTTAATGTGCATTGGGTTAAGAAAATCCAATATGAAAAATATACAATTATAGAAAAATAAATAAATCAATAAATCAATAATAATATAGTAACAAAATAAATAAATTTGTGTGCATCAAATTAATACTCAAATACTACTAAATACAATAGAAATAGATTTTCAATTCTACAATCAAATATCATAATAATATTAATAACAATAATAAATAATTTTGATATACATATCAAAATGAGATTTGAGATAAACAAGTTTATTAAAATCTAAACAGTAATAAAATAAGATACAAATGCTGATCACTTAGAAAATAAACATTAAAGTTAGAATATACTATTATTCGAAGAAAATACAATTTTCGGTTCGAAAAGATTTTAATAGAAGGCCCAAATCGAGTTTAAAATAATACTGAATTTATAATTAATCAAAACACAAAAAATATCCAGAAAATACGTATTTACGGAAACAGGGGTTACAAATCCTACCCACCTTACAACAAAATTATGTCCTCGAAATTTGCTTAGGCAGTACATAGGACAGGACAAAAACAAACTAACTTGGGGTAATCAAAACAGAGAATTGAAGGGGAAGGAACAAGCGGTGGCAACACTAGAAAAATAAGGAAGTGGAATCAATAAGGTCAAATGGAATGCAAGAAAAGAAACAACGGTATCAAAAGGAGAGAAATATCACAAGATAACAAAGCAAGATAGGGAGTAGATAGAACTGGAATCAAAGAGAGAAATGACAGGGAAGAATTGAATCAAAGGATGAATGGGTGCATGATGGAAAAATAGAATGCAAAAAAAAAACGAGCAACTGGCATCAAAAATAAAGAAGAAACAACACAAGACTTGCAAAATAACAAAGCAAAGAGATGAAGAAATGGATAGAGCTGGAATCGAAGAAAGGATGGAAAATGAAGAGTTGAACCAAACAATGAGTCAACAGATGAGGACGAATGCAAGGAATAGAGGAAAGCAAACAATACAAGGAATTAGAAGCAATAAGGGGATCCTGCGACCTGTGGGTTATGGCCCCACCACACTTCCGCTGCGCTACTCTGATGGTGATGTCCCAAGCAACATACATGTCGGTGTAGGCCACATGACACCAATCGACGAACCGAGCAGGAAGACAAGACTGAGACACCAGGATCAAGGAGAGTATGGGCTCAAGATAGATATAAATAAATAATGCAAATGAATATAAAGTTTGGCTTCAATTTAAATAATTAAAAGGTATGCTATAGATCAAAACTAATGGGCTTTAACAAAAATAATAATAACAACAAATATTAATAATAAAAACAATAATATCAATAATAATAGAATAGTAATAACAATAATAAAATAATAATAACAATAATATTAAAAATAATAATAGCAATAATAATAACAGTAATAAAAATCATCATAATCATACTGATAATAATAATAATAATGAAATTTAAAATGTTAACAATACCGATAATAATGATAATACATACAAACAACAAAGGAACACAAACTTTAAAGGTGATATAAAAAATTAGTTTTGGGAAAATAACCAGTCAAGATACATAAAAATACGAACAAATTTAGCTAAGTAAAGAAAATATTAATAACAATGAATGCAAATGACATTTAATAATTAGTGAATGTTGACATTATAATCAATACTCGAAAAACACATTAAAGGGTAACGAGCAAAATAAATCAAAAAATATATATATATGCAAGAAGACTTAAATGGAGTTCATTCAGTATTACAAAAATAATCGTCAAATCATTAATTAGGACGTGGAAACAAAACTAAGTGAGAAATCTAAAATGTTAAAAAATTGGAAAACGGTGGCAATAAATAGTAATTCACTAAAGAACAAAAATTTAGACCATAGTTGATGTACTCAATCTTAACATAAATGAAAAAAATTATAAACACAAGATAGAGTAAAATCAACTATACTAATTCAAATTGTATGGAAACATAAAGTGTAATTGTATAAACCAAAATGTCATAAAGAAAATATTTGTTTACCATTAGTTTCATTATATAAGTAAAAAGTCATGAAATATCAATTAGTAAATAGGTAGCAAATCTTGCCTCCTTATCATCAAGTTGCATGTTTGCCTTCACGACATCAGATTGCAGGTTGCCATCTGGCTATTCGGTTGCACATTTTGCCTTCCCGACATCCAGTTGTAATTTGCATCCATTGACATCGAGTTGCATATTTGCCATCTCGACATTAGGCTGCACCGAAATGGTGAAATGGAAGATGTAACCTTCCATATGCACAGAGATATGAGACATTTAATTTAAGTAAGATGTTATGTTTTGAAATTCGTGATATAAAAATAGTAGAAAAATAAGAAATGGAGTTGAAAGTCACACAATGGAATATCAAAATAGATGTATAGATTATAAATATCAAACACAATAGTACAAAATAGTAGTTGTGAAAATAATTTATAAAAGTAGGGAGAAAAACAGAATGAAATACATGCATAAGCATGATGCAATGTGAATGAGAAAATAAATATGCAGTGTAGAAAATTTACACAATAAACATATCATAAAAATATACAGTACCGTAGGAATTAAACAAGTCCCTAACATGTCGTTGAAGATCCACTGATGCCGATGAACGAACCATGCGGGAAGAAAAGAATGGATAGCACCGGAATTTAAGGAGAACAAGATCGGGAAGAAACAATTAGTATGATACACAATATGAATCAATAAATGAAGATGAAAGCAAGGCACAGAAAGCAATGAACGACACACGAGCTGAAATAAGAAGGAATCAACGAGGCAAGCAGAAATAAGAGACTACATGCATTGGGATCAAAAGAGCATGGATACGGAAAGAATAAATTTGTACCCAATAAGGAATCAATCAAATCAGGACGACTAAAAAAAGACGGAAGAAAACAAGGAATCAAGGAATTGAATATAAAGGGATCAAATAAATGGGATAAGACTAGTGTCTAGATCGAGTTGATTATCAAATTGTTCATGTGATTGCATGGCTTGTTTAATGTTGAGTTAATCCTGATTGAGTCAAGCATGTCTAATGTATTATTCAAACTAACACATTAGCCAAACCTGAGCTCTGATACCACTAAAAACCTTGTCACGCCCCGCTTCCCAAAATTACGGAATACGAGTACGTGACAAAGCCCAGCGAATGATTTTCATCATTCATGAGCTGTAGGATCGACTCAGCATCATAACAAGAATATAACAAAATGTACACAAGCACACATGCATGAATAATTTATTAATCAACAGAAAATAATTGAAACCAAATAGTAATATCCCAAAGTGGTGCAGTAGTTTTTATGAATCTGCGATTACCAACACAGCACCAGTAAAACTGCGATATCTCTCAAACCGTAACTCGGAATTCAAAAATTCTGGATGTTATTGGCAACTAGACACTCAGGGAAACATTTCATATTCAGCACTCAAGTTCAAATTTTGGTTTTATCTGGGTCGAAACAGCAAGCCAAGACATGATATAAACCAAATAAGACACTTTTTGCATGAAATGTATCATAATTATACTAGTTTTGAATAAGTGTATCAACGAATGGTTGTGAATCTTAGATTATGAAAGAGATAAGGCGAAACATGAGATCATCAATGATAAAAAAAAGGAGTCACAATTACAATCTACTTGTAGTATTTTCAAGGAAAAGCTTGTACTAGAAAACGAAATGTACAAGAAGATAATTGCCTTGGGGTGTAGATGATGAATCCGACGGAAGAATAACGGGAACGGATCCCGGCACGAATCTTGATGACGATCAAGACCAAGGAAGATCGAACGGCTGGATCTAAGAGCTTGATGATGATGATTGCGATCGACGATCGGACGACCGAGATTCGATGATCAAGAATCCAACAACAAAACAGCATACACATCAATTAGATCTGATCGGATGATCAAGATGATCAAGAACAAATCAAACGGATGGCTGTGATCAAAGATCATCATGATCGGGATGATAAAAAATCAGACCAAACGGACGACCCACAATCAAAGTTGATCAAAACTCATACAACCAGTAATGGAGCTGCACTGGCTAGCGCGAGGCAGGCGGTGCAAGGCAGCAGGAGAACGAAAGCCGGCGTCGGGGCGAGGCTGATGGCGGTAGGCCAAGGGGACGGCACCGGAGGAGTTAGCTGTGATGGGAGGCTGGCTGCAGTGCGACGCCGGCAGTGTCGCGAGGCGGTCACGATAAGGGATAGGCCATCGTGGGTGTCACGACTGGCTAACAGGGGGAGGAAGACCAGGGGGCGCTATCATCGAGGTAGGGCTCGCTGCAGGCTGGCGAGGTGCTGTTGTCGATGTCGAGGGATCCGATCCGGAGAGAGAAAGGGAAGGAGGAGTCGCCGAGGGAGGAGCGCCGGGGGAGTCGCGTCGAGGGGGAGAGACAGGGAGGTTATGTGGGTAACGGGTTTGGGTTTGGGATATGAACAGTTTGGGAATATATATATATATATATATATATATATATATATATATATATATATATATATATATATATATATATATTGGGGAAGAGAAGGTTATGTGGGTAACGGGTTTGGGTTTAGTAATAGGGTAATGGGTTGCGAACGGGTATTGTTAATAGGGTTTGGGTATTAGGATCCATTAGGGAATTTGGGTTTTTAATGTGTATTGGGTTAAGAAAATCCAATAAGAAAAATATACAATTAGAGAAAAATAAATAAATAAATAAATCAATAATAATATAGTAACAAAATAAATAAATTTGTGTGCATCAAATTAATACTCAGATACTACTAAATACAATAAAAATAGATTTTCAATTCAACAATCAAATATCTTAATAATATTAAGAAAAGCAATAAATAATTTTGATATACATATCAAAATGAGATTTGAGATAAACAAGTTTATTAAAATCTAAATAGTAATAAAATAAGATACAAATATCCTATCACTTAGAAAATAAACAAAAAAGTTAGAATATACTATTATTCGAAGAAAATACAATTTCTGGTTGGAAAAGATTTGGTTCAACGCCAAGTTCGGAGTCCAACACTTGGTTCGATGCCACTTCAGCTGCTTGCGAACGAGCAAGTGTGAAGTAGCGCACCATTCGAAATTGCTTCCACAACTATTGAAAACTCTTACACAACAAGTTCGGAGTCCAACACTCGGTTCGACGTCACTTTAGCCGCTTGCGAACGAGCAAGCGCGAAGTAGCTCACCATTCGAAATTGCTACCACAACTGTTGAAAACTCTTAAACGACAAGTTTGGAGTCCAACACTTGGTTCGACACCGCTTTAGCCACTTGCGAACGAGCAAGTGCGGAGTAGCTCACCATTCAAAATTACTCCCGCAACTATTGAAAACTTATGAATACAAGTTTTAGCAAACACTTAGAGAAACGACTCTCTAGCACTTGGCCAAAAATCTTGTTTCACAAACAAGAGAGAATACAAGTGTTAGGAGACACTTAGAGAAACGAAACTCTAGCACTTAGCCAAAAAAGGTTGCTTGTTCGACAAAAAAGAAAAGTTATAAGTGTTATTGGGCAAGCAAGGCTCATTAGAAAGATGAAAAGGGTGCGATCAACAAAAACGTCGCTTAAGTACTAAGAATATCTTATTCCATAACAAGAAATTGGGGTTACAAGTCGTATTGGGACCAAAACTCCTACAAAATTAGACAGAAACACCTTAACTCATTCTAGGAAGAGGGACGCTCATGTTCAATGATATACGCGGCCGACGAGCTCCGTGTCGTTCTCTCGGTCCCTCTGAAGAGATCTCTAGACCCGCATCGTACCATCAGGGCCCATAGGCCTAGCGGCTCCCCCAATCGACTCCCCGCTCGACGAACCAGCCACGCTACTCTGCGCGTCACCGGGATTTCTCGGTGTTTCCGACAAGCAAAGAGCAAGCTCATGGAAGGGTTTGCCCTGGGCACGCTCTTCACGAGAGCATGAAGTGCTCCTAACATTACCTCCCTCAGAGAGACTCTTTAAACAAAGGTTCTTTGTCTCTAACTCGGTGAGCCGCTCTTTGAGGGAGTCATTTGTCACATTAAACTTCAAACGAGGAATCCTGCTCGTACTACCTTCCTGCGAGAGCTCAAAGATAGTCCTCCTTAGATTAGTTGCTTCTATTATCAAGCACCACATTTTTTAACTCGTCCCTCTCGAACATCACCGCGAATAGAGAGTGCCAAAGAAATTTCAGTCTCAAAGATTTGCCTGCAGCCATTGAAGGACAGACCTCCTCACCCACAGGGGGCACTTCTCGGACTTCGTCACGCCTCGTCTCGACTTCTCGGTGAGTCAAGACCCTCCACAGATTTCCAAGCTCTAGCTCCGCTTTATAGAGCCGCTCTCGAGACTAAGCGAGTCTCAGCTCGGCAACACAGAGATTTTTGCGAAACTGCAATGCCTCACTACCCTGAGAGAGTTGCATATGGTATATAGAGATCTGTCAAAACAAAGAAAGGAGCATAAATCACTCTAAGTCCAAGTAGAGCTACAAGATAGTTCTAAGTTCAAGTAGAGCTACAAGATAGTTCTAAGTTGAAGTGGAACTACAAGATAGTTCTAAGTTCAAGAAAAACTACAAGATAGTTCTAAGTCTAACTGGAGCTACAAGATAGCTCTAAGTACGAGTATTAGAAGCTGCAAGAAAGTTCTAAGTCTCGCTGCCATATATGGTAACTGTGCCTAAAAAAGAGTTTTCATTACTTAAGCGAAGATACAAAAGCAGTGGCTAGTCCGCTATTAGGTATCGATACAAAAACTTATACTAAAAAAGAAATAAAATCTACAATAAAGTCAAGGGCCGACATCGTTCGATGGATCCACGGCCGTAGAAGGCTCGGCCACTGGCACCTCGATGGCGAGCACCCGAGGCGAGGGTTCTGGAGGTGCGTCTACCTCCGCCTCGCCGCCCCTGGCCTCTTCCTCCTCGTCCCCGTCCTCATCACCTTCGCCGACCTCTTCTTCGCCCTCTTCGCCCTCTTTGCCGTCGTCGTCGAACCCTGGGACTAGATCTAGGAATAGACGGAACCTAGCGCAGTTGAAGACAGGAAATTTCGCCTTGACGTCGCCTATGGCAAGGGCGTAGGCCTTCGCCGTGTTCACATATAGGAACCCCTTGGCCTTCTCCATCGCTTGGTGTTCGACCTCCTTCGCCGCGGCTATCTTCGCAGCCGCGACCGCCTCCTCCTTCTCCTTCGCGGCGAGCTCGTTCTCCTTCACCAACCGAGCGTTGTCTGCCTTTAGCTTGGCGACAACGGCCTCGAGGTGCTCCACCCTTGAGGTCTTCATTTCGACTTGGATCCTCGATTGCTCGAGGTCTTTTACGATCCTAGCCTTGTCAGCCCGGGCTCTCGAGCTCTCGAGCTTCAGCTCCTTCTCTTGTTCGACCATCTGCTGCATCAAATGGCCGAAATGGCAAGTGATTTGCAGAGAAGATGAAACTCAGGCAGTAACACTTTGCCAAAAAAGAAAAAAATTCAGACATAGTAGAAAACTCACCGACATGGTTCCTCGAGCAATTTCAAGCACGTCGTCACAAACGGTCACCGCCCCCAGGGCTGCCTTGTCCTTCGGTGTGGCAAGATGGCGAATAGCTTGCATGCAAGCACTCGAATCGCCAAGGAACCCGTCGAGCTTCCTGACTTGCTAATCAGGAACGAAGTTCTTCTTGTGCTCCTTGGTTAGGAACACCTCAGCCTCGACAGTAAGAGGGGGGGCCTCTAGTCCAAAGCTGCCAACAAAGGGAAATCCCCCATGCTAACCGAGGCAGACGGTGCAGCTAAAAGCGAGGGCTGTGAGACCACTGGGCCTTCTTTCGAGGAAAGCCCGACAACGACAGCGGACGTCTTCGCCTTTGGCGAAGAGATCTTAGTAACCACCATCTTCCTCTTCCTGGCGATAGGGGCCTTGCTGCTCAGAACTCTGCGATTCGCGAGCCTGGCTTCGTACTCCAACGATTCCGCGGAAAAGAAAATGCGCCGAAGATAAGAACTAAAAGTTTGGCTAAGTCATAAGCATAAGAAACTAAAACAAAAGAACAAAAAGCGTACTAGGGTTGATCAGGCTAAGACCCCCCCCCCCCCCCGAGAAGCGCCTCCTCTGTCAGGTCCTTCCAATCGAACTTCGGCCGATCAAGGAGTGTTTGGACCATCTTGGTCTCTTCAGGGCTCAAAATTGGGCTCTCCTTCCCCCACCTCGAAACTTCCTCGACCCAAGCGGTCGGAATGTCCCACGGCTTTCGACTTCGGATTAGGAAGAACTTATCCCTCCAATTCTTGATAGAGTCGGGGTTGTTGACAAGCTTTACCCCATGCCTCGGTGATAGATAGAACCTAAACTCCATCTTATGCTTCTGATGAATCCGATACATGGTCCGCAGCACACTCAGATGAGGCTCAATGTTCACCATTTGGCAGTGTAGAACGAACCCGTTGACATGCTTCCACATGTTCGGCATATACTTGACGGGGATGATTCGGTACCAACGCAATACCTCGGCAATAAAAGGATGGAGTGGAAGTCGAGCACCTGCTAAGAAGGCATCAACGGGCCAAAAGCACATGTCCAATGGCATCGGCGAGTTGGCCCTCACCCCGGGCCCAGGAAGCATCAGATTGAATTCTTTCGGAATCTTGAAACACTCCCGAATCGATTCTTCACGAAGATAGCATAGGAAAGAAAGTAGTTAATTCAATTTCTTTAATAGATGATAGCGGGAATGCTGTTCCAGTGGGAGGTGGATGCAATAAGTAAGGAAAGGGGCGAATAGCTTCAACAAAGCTGGTTCAATCCCCATCGTTCGCCCATAAATAAATGGACCATTTGTTACGGAGCAGCCATAAATCATGTGTACTCCTCAAGCAAATGGCCTCGAGTGATGATTCTCCGCATCATCGTCTCTACGATCGTCCTCTTCTTCAAAATGGAAATGGTGTCGTCGACCTCGGAGGTCTCCCGAGCCATGTTCTCCTCAAATTCCCGTGCTCGGCCGTATACGATGCGTTCGGACAGGTTTTCTGGTAGTCCCCGAACACGATGGAGCCCCGTCAGGGGTCCGGGCATCCTTCCACACTCCCCCATTCTTCGTTCGCTCTCGATGATGGTCTCCACCACGACCGAAGAAGCCCCTACCACGGCCTTACCCTCGTTGACTGTAAGATCTTGACTTGTGCACTGCACGTTGACGACGATGGGGGAGGTTTCTTGGCCCGAAGTGAGCCTAGACATTCTCTAAAGTAAAAAAAATTATCTACGAATTACCTTGATTTGACTGCTTCGGTCGGAAAAGATCACCGGAGATAGAAAATCTTTGCCGGAAGCTCTCGCCAGAAAGTAGAATCGCCTGAGTAAAAACTTAGAGAATGAACAAATGAGTAGGGGAAAGGAGTTTTATAGAGAAAGGGGGTAGTTGGAACGCTCCCCAAGGTTAAAAGGCCCCCAAAATACAAAGGTCTGGCCCATTTAGCGCAGGACGACAAGAAAGATGGGGAACCAAAAATCCCCTTATCTGGTCAACGGTTAACAGTCAAACTCTCCACGTGTCATTCTCTCGAAGCCTCCACAGACCTCGACAGCTCCCGCCGAGCATTCTTGGCACCGACTCCGCAATTGGAGAAATGGCGTTGACTAATCAAACTCTCCACGTGTCACTCTCTCGAAGTCTCCATAGACCTCGACAGCTCCCACCGAGCATTCCTGGCACTAACATCGTAATGGGAGAAATGACGTTGACTGGTCAATGTTCAACGGTCAAACTCTCCACGTGTCGCTCTCTCGAAGTCTCCCTAGACCTCGGCAGCCTTCACCGAGCATTCTTGGCACCGACATCGTAATTGGTGAATTGGCATTGACTGGTCAACGATCGACGATCAAACTCTCCACTTGTCACTCTCTCGAAGTTTCCCTAGACCTCGGCAGCCTTCGCCGAGCATTCTTGGCACCGATGCCGTAATAGAAGAAATGGCATTGACTGGTCAACGGTCAAACTCTCCATGTGTCGTTCTCTCGAAGCCTTCACAAACCTCGACAGCTCCCACCGAGCATTCTTGGCATCGACATCGTAATTGGAGAAATGGCATTGACTGGTCAACGGTCAACGGTCAAACTCTCCACGTGTCGCTCTCTCAAAGTCTCCCTGGACCTCGGCAGCCTTCGCCGAGCTCTCTTGGCACCAACGACGTAATTGGAGAAATGATGTTGACTGGTCAACGGTCAACAGTCAAACTCTCCACGCGTCGTTCTCTCGAAGTCTCCTTAGACCACGGCAGCCTTCGCCGAGCACTCTTGGCACTGATGTCGTAATTGGAGAAATGGCGTTGACTGGTCAACGGTCAATGGTCAAACTCTCCACGTGTTGCTCTCTCGAAGTCTCCCTAGACCTCGGCAGCCTTCGTCGAACACTCTTGGCACCGACGTCGTAATTGGAGAAATTGCATTGACTGGTCAATAGTAAACGGTCAAACTCTCCACGTGTCACTCTCTCGAGGTCTCCCTAGACCTTGACGGCCTTCACCGAGCACTCTTGGCACCGACGTCATAACACAAGAAACGACGTTGACTGGTCAACGGTCAAACGCCACGTGTCAGCCTGTCGAAGTGTCGCTGGAGTTCGGCGCTGGAGCCAAGCGCTCTTGCCACCGACCCCCGTTTGGGCAAAAGACAGCTGACCAGTCAACTGTCTTCAGCCATCTGATCATTCAGAAAATCACGCTGGAACGTGATCGATGCTTCAGATTGCGCCACATCGATAATCATTTGATTAATTTTTTTATTTTAATTATTAAATCGAATTAATTATTTAAAAATTGCGAAAAATAATTAAAAATTATGAAAATTAATTAAAAATTCTAAAAAATAATTATAAATTCAGGAAAAAAAATTCGAACTCCTCGAAAAATGATTATTAAATAGAATAATTAATTGATATTTTTTGAAAATTGATTGTTACTTCGCAAGTTGAATAAATGATTCGAGATATGGTTAAAAAATTGGAAAAATTCTTTGGAAGATCCAGGAAATTCCACAAACAAATCTGAGTATTGTACAAACTCAATTGAGCGCTGTTAAACCCTATGTGAGATTCTAAGGCTCCCAAGAACTCCGATAAAATCTCGTACGCCATTAGAACAATAAAACTAATCCTAAAAGGCTGTCAAACTCAGTCTTCAGGAGTGGGGGGGCTCGTGATTTGGCTAAAAATATGATCAAATCGGGACCGTTCAAATCACGCACGATTCTCAAAGCTCTCAGGGGTAAAACGGCAATTTCCACCACAAAAGGATCCGAAATGGGAACTGCGTCTCTTTTCAAGCCCAATAACCCAAAATACGGATCTGTCCTATAGGGTATGGGTGGCAGCCCGTAACAAACCAACCCAGGATGTTTAGAGAGTAATTCAAATTCGCGGTTATCTATAAGAAGCTGTTTAAACTCTCTTTCTTATCCAAAAATACCAGGACATAGAGATAAATGATTATCTCTAAACTGTCTCTAAAGGAGACTATAAATACCCCTCTCTCCACACCATAAAAAAAGTAATCAATATTTTTTCCACAAATGCTATTTCATATTCTTCCTAATTACTGACTTGAGCGTCGGAGGGTTCTTCGTCGGGATCCATCCCGGTGTTTCGAACGTCTTTGCATGTTAATGGTAGCGGCGAGAAATAGTCAAACCCCCAAACAGCCCCTTAGCGGAAGATGGTATTTTTTCTAGAAAAGAGAACAGAACTTATTTTTGTCTGAAAGAAAGAGAACATAACTTATTGATCATATTCTTTTGCTGTTTGAGAAGTTAATTTGCTTGTGCCTTATTTTTAAGTAAGAAAAATAATAAGCATATAATTAAGTAATGCACTTGCAAGGCAAGAGTTTATATGCCTAAAACCCACAGGAACCTCTTGCAAAAAAAAGTTAGTTTAAAAAATCTCATGAAATTCCTTTTTTTTTTTTGGCGATGCGTTCTCATTTTAGGGTATGAGATGAAAATTAGCGAAGCCTTTTACAGTAACAAAAATCCACTTTCGCAAAGCTCCTTGCATTTATGATCACTTGATACTAAAAAAGAGAGATTAATCTAGAAATTAAACTAATGGAGTGAGAATTTTAGATGCGCAAAATAGTATCTATGACTTACTAATAAAAACAGAAAAATATCCTAAATATTCAACTACGTATACATTTGCAGTACCAATGTTATCATTCTTACTGCAGCCAAACAACAGTCTCCATGCGTAAGAAAAAGGCACCCACAAAACTACATATATAGGCACAATTAAATAAACAATACTAACACTTATTACTTATTTCTTGCTTCTTAAAAAGTCTTAATAATGTCTGAAATATTACAAGTCATATCTCAAATATTATAACGAGAGAGTTGGAACTGTCGTTTGTAAACATACCAACTTACGTGTATTGTGCGTACATAACTAATATGAAAAATGTCTTAAATTCGATGCTAGACTACGTCGGAATTTTTACTTTTCTTTAAAAAATATTTATTAAGACGTACATTGTACGTACCAATTACCTATAAATATATATTTTCAGCTATAACTTTGAATTTTGAGCGAAACTAAGGAATAAGAATCCATTTTTTCTAATAATAATAGATTTGTAAAGTGCATAGATCACCAATTGACTTGAGAAATAACAATCACAAAACCTAAAACCGGGTTCAATTCTTACGGCTTTAAGCCCTAAAAGATTTTGTTTATAAAATTAAAATATTAAGAAAAATTAACACCAAATTAAGAGATTAATGATTACTAATATTATAATGTGTGAGTTGGAGTTGTCATTTTGTAAATAAATAAATTCGTACATCGTCCGTGCATAACTATTATAAAAGAGATCTCAAATTTAAGTCCAAACTATGTTAGAATTTTTACTTTTAAAAAATATATTTATTAAGACGTACATCGCATGTTTAAAATACAGGAAGGATTACGGTGAAGCGTCCAAATTAAGGAGAAGATTGGATGTCATGGGGTTACTTCTCTCATGTTGATTGTTGACCAACTATGCATTTTTACTTTTCAAAACATTAATTAGATATATTATTATAAAATAGAAAAGAAAAAAATGGGTTTTGTGGATGACCTAAAGAGTCAAAAATCTCCAACGTGTTGACCGGTTGTAATTTTAGAAGTGATTGTTATTGACTAACCCACCTTCAATTATCAAACTAACCTACTTTCCAAAACATTTATTTCACTCACACACTTTTGCAAAATATTACCTCCAACTAACCCTTATTAATAATAATAACATAAAAACAAACTTTCTATATAATCATACTTTAGAAACTATCTCTACTACTATAATGGGAGGATGCCTTAGTATAATTTGTCCATCTACCAATCCGTGCAACGCACGTGCATAACTATTGTAAATGAGATTTTAGATCAAATCCAGACTAAGTCTGAATTTTTACTTTAAAAAAACAATATTTATTAAGACGTGCATCGCACGTGTAAACTACTAGTAAACTGTAATATCACTTAACCTTATAAAAGCTGGATATTTAACAGAAAATAAAAAAATTAAAATTAAAAAAACTTTCAAAATTTAAAATTAGATACATTGATAGAAGATTAATAGAAAGAAAACATATAACTGAAAGGAAAATATCGGAATATTTGTTAATAACAAATAGAGTAACTGAGAAACTATCTAAGGAAATACAAAGATAGATAGCATACAAAGTATTCGATTATAGGAACGAAGAAGCAAGCTGGTTTTACCAACAATTATTATTATACAAGATTTTAAACTATAGAAATTAAGTTATGATGGATAATATTAGAAAGAGAGAACCATCAAAACTCTCAGAAATTTATTTGATAAACATTCAAGAGTTGGAATAAGATTACAATGGTCCAGAAATTATAGAAACTATAAGAAAAGATTTAAAAATCATAAATAATAACATAAAAGAACTTTGTAAGTATATAACAGATAACACTGAAGAAGAATTAGGTATAACACAGGCAGGTATGACGGAGTTAGAAGCTATAACAAAACGTAATATAAATATTTTGGAAATATAAGATTTAATGGAAAATCCAAATTCAGAGGAAATAGATAAAGCTTTGAGAAATCTAGATATAGCAAATAAAGAAGTAAAAATGAATAAAAAAGAAGACAAAATTTTAACAAAACCTACATAAAATCAAATTAATACATACAAAATCTTAAGGCCACAACCTAATAAAAGGCCTTATCACCTACCATGAAAATGGCAAGATACAAAAAATAAAAAGTTAGGAAAAGACAAAAAAGAAATCCCAAAACATGAACCCGCAGAACACGAAAAAGGAATAGCAAAAAATGAAGAATGACTAGATCTAGACTGCGTAAAAGATCTAGATATGTCAATAGAAGAATGGGTAAATGCTACACTAATAATAGGATTTAGGCAAAACCTTTTAGGAAATTCATTCAGAAAATTTATAAATACAACCTTTATAGGAGTAGTAGCAAAATAGAGGAATATACTAAAGGAAGAAGAAAGAAATACTATCAGAAAATCAAAACCAATTGATGATAAAGAAACATAAGAAACTCAGCACAACGAAGCTTATGACTAAAAGAAATAATTAAAAATTACGAGATAGCACTAAGAACAGAATTTAGTGCCTACAATAAAGGAGAAAAACACACTGCATACAAAAAGAACCAAGCAAGATGGAGATTAAGCAATGCGACATATGTTATTTTGATAACTATACTTGTGAATTCTGCGAATAATTCAAGATAGTTATTATACAAAAGAAGAAAGGAATCCAGTATTTGTAACATCCCATAATTTTTAAAATAATATAGTATATATATATATATATATATAGATGGATGGCATTATATGTAAATATTGGAATATAGGAGGGGCCCACGTAAGTTGAAACAACAGGTATGCTGTTGGATTTGCAGTGACATCATGGATGACATCACCAAGGGGGCCCGCCATTTTAGAAGGAAAACAGGGGAGTGTTGTTCTCTCTCTCTCTTTCTGATGACGTGGCACAGAGGGGCCCTTGGGGGTTTTCGGCTGTACTATACACGGGAGAAAGAGGAGAGATGTATTGAGATAGTCCCACATTGGGAGTATAATATGATTAAATATCTATAAATAATATAGCCTATGATCAAGAATCACCAATCCGGTTAACCACCTTTTGAGAGACAGCCTGTGGTGGACAGTTGTACTATACTATAAATAACTTGTCTGGTAAATTGTATAAATTATCCGAGCTAGGGGTATGGGTATTACAAATAGTATCAGAGCCGACTTTTGACACCGTGTGTGGGAGAGCTATGAGTTATGGACTCCAGAATGATCGGCAGAGTGAGACAATCTCCAGTATTTCGGGACGATGGACGTAAGGGCCATAGAATGATCTGCAGAGTGGGATTGGTCCCCAGTATTCCAAAGATGAGAGCGACGCTCACGGACTGCTCCACAACTGCTAGAAAGTAGATCCTGTACTAGATTGTGCATGCCACGTGCTCAGCGAGGATGCTAATTTCTGAAGGGGGGGGGGGGGGTGTAGGTAACATCCCGTAATTACTAAAATGATATATATATATATATATATATATATATATATATATATATATATATATATATATATAATTTATATAGATGGATGGCATTATATATAAATATTGGAATATAGGGGGGGCATGTGAGTTGAAACAGCAGGTATGTTATTGGATCTGCAGTGACGTCATGGATGACGTGACCAAGGCGGCCCGCCATTTGAGAAGGAAAATAGGGGAGTGCTGTTCTCTCTCTCTCTCTCTCTCTTTCTCTCTCTCTGTGTGATGATGTGGCACAGTGGGGCACGGGAGAAAGAGGAGAGATGTATTGAGATAGTCACACATCGGGAGTATAATAGGATTAAATATCTATAAATAATATAGCCCATGATCAAGAGTCACCAATTCGGTTAACCACCTTTTGAGAGGCAGCCTGTGGTAGGCAGTTGTACTATACTATAAATAATTTGTCTGATAAATTATATAAATTGTTCGAGCTAGGGGCAGGGGCGTTACAATATTAGACTCATTTTTTTTCTAAAACTACCTGATCCATGAAGTATGAATATATATACTGCATACATAAGTGAGAAAGTAAAACCAGAAGTATATACTTTAGGGTATAGAACACAATTTATAAAAGATTATAGGGATAAAATGTGTCAAGAAGCTAGAGCAACAATAAAATACTATAGAACATATAAACAAAAAATTTGTTGTGAAGATGCAAGACCAAATCATCGGGGATATAATAATAACAATAATTATACAAAGAAACGTAAACACAAATACAGAAAATATAAACCAAAATATAGAAAAACTTTTAAGAGATATAAAAAAACCTATAAAAGATAATTAAGAAAATAAATAAAAATAGACAATATGCGAAAACCTAAAGAAATGTAATTGTTATATATGTGGAGAAGTAGGACATATATCACCAAATTGTCCTAATAGAATGAAAAAAGAAAAGGTAAAATACATAGAAGAAATTGAAGAGATGAATAACATAAACTATGAACACATAAAATATGAGGAAGACTGATCAGAAATTAGTGAAGATGAATAAATAATGGTACTCGAAGAAGATAGTGGAAGTAGGGAAGATGAAACAGAAGAATGTGAAATAAATATGATGACAGAAATAACAGAAATAGAAATAACAATTAGAAAGAGAAGAAAATAATGAAGAAGTAAGGGAAAGAATGAGCTTTGACATACAGAAATACGATAAAATAAGAGCAACCAAATTAAACATAAACCCAAAAGATGTTTAAAACTTCCAATATTTGAAAGGAAAAAGAATATCATCATAATAGCCAGAAATGAAGAACAACTTATAGACATTGAACAAGCCCAAGGAAAAATCATAATTCCATTAATAAAAAATAATAATTATAAGACAAGAGATGAAAAAAATAAGTAAGAAAACCAGAAAAACATTAAGACACTTACATTTAGGAGCAGTATAAATAATAAAAGCTTATTTTAATGAAGGAATAAATACACCCCTAGAAATATACCTAATGGATGACAGAATAATATCAAGTACACAAGATGCCTTAATAGGAATTGTACAAGGAAACCTAATGTATCAAAAGATAAAATTAACACTAAAACCTAATTTCTTTATAAGTGTGGCCGAAGAAAATAAGAACAAAGGTTTAGTCATGTACCACAGATTATCAGGAATAGAAATGATAGATAAAAGCAAATTTATGAGTATAAAAATAAAAAATATATATGCTTTCACTAGTATGCATGAAGTAAAAAAAGAAATACTGATAATTTTAAGATAGAACCACTAATCAGAAAAATTATAAGATACAAACCAGCTAGAGAAAATCTTGAAAATGACTATACCAAATTATATATAATTTGACTAATAAAACAAAAGAAATTGCAAAGTAAAAGCACCACAAATAATTTTCGGAAAGAGATCACTATTAATAAAAAAACAAACAACAAGCATTGAAATTAGTACCAATAATAAATACATTAGACAATCAAAACAATAACATATTTAAAATAGAAATAGAATATTATGACAGTAGAAATTTGAATAAACAAGTAGTCTTGTTAGATACATGAACTACTAATTTACATATTAAACAAACAAATATAAAAACAACAAAATTAATACCATTAGAAAATCCATATTACTACTTAGACTTTTATAATAGTAGACATCCAATTGTGCATAAAATAATACTGCTACTGAGGCTAAATGGTAGAAATAAAATACTATTACATTTACATGTAGATCAAGATCACAATGTTAATGAAATGTTATTAGAAACTAACTTCCTTACATCAGTACAACCTTACTCAATTCAAGAAGAAAAAATCACAACAATATTAAACAATGAAAGTATAGTAATAAATCGAATATTGTGTAAATGAATCCATTAAGAGCAACAAAAAAATACATTATACATACTAACAGAATTTGTCTACGAAGGATGCAAATCAAAAAATTATCATAGTCTAATAGAAACTTGAGCAGGCACTAGCTTATGTCGTGAAAATATAATACCAAGAAGGAAGCAAGATGAATACAATAAAAAGGCGATAACTGGATTAACTGGACAAATCGTCATACTTGATAAGTATCAGAAAAATGTTACTGTACAAATAGAAAATTACGTACTAAAAATACCAATAATATACCGTTTGATGATATGAATAATGATGTACTATTAGTAAATAAATTTTTTTAGCAATACTATTCTATAACTATATCACATAAATGAGTTATTTTTACAACACCAAGCAATAGAAATTAGAATAACATAACCTTATTCTAGAACAGACCAACCGCATATCAGAGTTTCTTCAGCCCAGCGAGGTGGATACCAATATTTACAAAATAAAACTAGAATACAACAAGTAGAAGTAACAATTACAAAAGACATTTTAAAAAAACAACTAGAAGATCTATGTGGAGAAGATCCTTTAGCAAAATGATACTTAGGTAAACCCACAGCTCATATAGAACTAATAGACAGGAACAAAATGATAAAAGTTAAACCCATTAGACATACTCCAACCGAATTAGAAGAATTTAAATACCTATAAAGGAACTGGTGGAAAACAGTTACATAAGAAAATCATAAACTCCATATTCATCATCAGCATTCATAGTAAGAAAACATTCAGAAGAAAAAGAGGAAACAAGCAGCATTTCAGATAGTAGAAAATCTCAAATAGTAAAATCTCAAATAGTAGTAAATTATACGGAATTAAATAAAAATACTAAAAAATTTGGATATCCATTACCAGATATGCAGATACAACTAAACACAGTAAGTACAAGAAAAATATATTCTAAATTTGATTGCAAATCAGAATTTTACCACGTAAAACTAACAGAAGAGTCAAAATAGTTAACAACATTTAGTTCACTACATGGACTTTATGAATGGAATGTATTACCATTTGGATATAAAAACAGTCCATGAGTATTTCAAGAATATATAGATAAAATATTTGAGAAATACAATAACTTTTTACTAGTATATGTGGATGATATTCTAATCGGATCCGAAATTGAAGAACAACATAAAGAGCATTTAATAATATTTATAAAAATAGTAAAACAAATGCGGGTATTTTACTATCAAAAAATAAAATGGATTTATTCAAAATTGAGATAGAATTCTTAGGAACAAAATTATCACATGAAAGGATAGAACTACAACCACATCTAGCAGAAAAAATAAATACATTTTCTAATGTCCTAAAAGAAAAAATAGAAGTGCAAGTCATAATTGGACTACTAAATCAAACAAGAAGATATATACCTAATTTATTAGCAAAAATAAATTGGTTACAATAAAAACTAAAAAAGTTTAAGAAATAGAAATGGACCCCAGAGGATGAAGAAAAACTTAAAATATTAAAACAACAAACTTTAGAATTGAATAAGCTACGATTACCTGTTAAAGAATGTTCATGGATAATAGAAACAGCTGCATGTAAAAATAATTGGGGAGCAGTATTAAAATTTATTGAAAATGATGAAAAAGATGAAAGATTAGCCAAATATACTAGTGGATTATTCACACAGACCCAACAAAATTACCACATAAATGAAAAAAAAACTTTTAGCAATCTTAAGAGCTATAAAAAAGTTTGGATTATTCATAATACATACAAAATTCACAGTAAGGACAAATAATACACAAGCAAAGAGTTGGATTAAGAAAATAATAGACCTAACTATAGAAAATAGAAGATTGATAAGATGACAAATGAAGTTGGCACATTATGACTTCTCAATAGAAAATAAAAAAAGAAAAGATAATATTCTAGCAGATTTCTTATCGAGAAACTAACAATTTTGCTTTTACATGATAGAAAGTAGAGTCCAGCAAATAGAACAGGATATAGTCTTCCTAAAGAAAACTGTGGAGCAATTAAAAGAATCATTTAATCAATTATAGCTACAAATATGCAGACTCCATAGTCTGTTCTACCAGCATGTAAATCAACATGTAAGTGCATAAAATATGATGGACAATACTAGCAAAAAAACAAGTGAGATGAGCAAACCTAATCATTCCTTAAAAGAAGATGCAACTACATTCTCAAATAAGAGTACATACAAGGAGACACTTCTTACTGAAAAATCTCCTACCAAAGTATCAAAAGAAATATTATTTTTACAATAAATTAAAAAATTATGCCAAGTAACCGTGGTGAACCAGTTCATCAAAACCATATCACAACAACATAGGAATAAGGCCGTCATCCTACCAGGAGCTAATCCAAGAACAAACAGGGCACTGTTTGAAAAAGAACTTATTCTTTGCATCTATCCATCAAAGGAATGTGAAGAACATATTAACTTGCTAAGAGAAATTTATAAAGCAGCCAAGAGCTATTTTGGCCTCACAACGTCCTCAAACATATATGTCAAGATGTATTCCGCAATTCCTGAGTATCTTGAAGAAAATTAAGAACTTCCAGCAGAACATGTAATGAAAATTGGGATGACTACCCAAGTAATTTATGGAGCATCTAACATCATTCCAAACAAAGCTAATGAATTTGAGAAACTAATCCTAGAAAGACGGGCAATGGAATTCAGAAACATGTATTGTGAATTAAAAGACATAAAGTCAAGAGATAGCAGCATATGGATCTATGATAGTTCAGACCTAGAGAAGATAATAATGTATAGTATAGCAAAAATAAAATAGTCACAAGATAAACATGCACTGTTTGACAGCTGGTACCAGATATTATCTACAAAAGCAGTGACAATGACATAACAGACAACTGGATACTACTGTAGTTTGATGAAAACAGAACATCAACTCAAATGTGGAGCATATGAAGATGTCGGCCAAGATGAATCTCTTTTCTTAGAATAGTCCATAATGTAATTAAAGCAATTATTAAAGGCTGATGTAAGCAGTGGCGTATTTGAAGCAATTATTAGACATATGATGTAAGCAATGATGCATATTGTAAGCTGATATCCTGATCTATAAAAGGATAGGCTGAGTTGAGAATGAGGCAGGCGATCGAGGAGAGAAAAAATTACATAAAATCTTGTAAGGAGGGTTTTTGTCTGTAAAAAGTTTGAAGGAAATAAAAGATTATTTTTCATGAGTTCTTGCATCTACCGGTTTTTGTAGAAAATAAGGTATAAATAACTAAATCTCTTTCCCATAGGAAGAGTTTTGTAAGGCTCTGCATGAAGGATCTTGCAAAAAGATCAATTTGTAACCTTCTATAATTAGATTGTACACCTAGTAGCAGGAAACGAGCGAGGTTGTGGTTGCCTGTACCGAAATGTTACTAGTTGTTCCAGATGTATCTCTTGGATGAAGCTCTCTTGAAGAGCATAGTAGTCCTGAGATGGGAGGAACGTAAAAAGAGCACTGAAATCGGGGTGCATATCAGAGGTATTTTATCCACTAGTAGTAACCGATACAGAACAGCTCAAAGAAGTTTAACTAAGTTGGAAGCATGATGGGCCATTTTGTTTTGATTTTTATGGTATCCTTAGAAATATCTCCCTGCTCCTGATTTCATATTTGTTGTTTTAAATCAAAAAATTACTAAAAAGAATAATAGACAATAATAGTTTCGGTCTCGCCTAAAAATTTATGAATTAATGACTAAGTTATAAGGAAGTGACAGAATGTGGGTATTTGATGTTTATTATCATCGAAGAGTAACAAGCATGTATGATTTCTATGAATTCAAACTATTGTTCTTTAGCATATAGCGAGTAAAAATTATTACAATAAATCAAATTAATCCTGGTAAAACTAGTAATATAAGCGTTCAAATAATTGATGATTTAACTTTTTATGAAAGAACTTTATTATTCTATGAAAATGAAAATTTTAGGAGCTATATCTGGAGTCCTACATCAACATATAGACAATTTCTAGAAGAAAACGAAAACATTGAGGAAGAAAATGAACATATAGAAGAACCTGAAGAACCCCCATATGATAGTGAAGTATCAGAAACAGAATCGGAAGATTTTGAAGTTATGCTTGATTACTTCAATATTTTTGGGATTGATAATACACATTATTTTCAAGAATATTATTTTACTGAAGGCTATCATATTTGAAGTTTTTTTATACTCTTTTTCTTTGCAGGAACCACTATATCACGCTTCACATCCACTTGGTGGTATCGGAGCCGGTTCAGAGTAAGTAATTTTTACTTAATTTCTACAATTTTTTTAGATTAAAATACCAATTTATAACCTCTAGAATAAGAAACTAAAGATTTAATCTGAAAAGTATAAATTATTCTAAAACCCAAAAAACTTTTAGAATTTAATAAAAGATCACACATCCTATAGAAACTAATATAAAAAATGTATCATAGAAATCTAAAAGCAGACTGGATCATAAGTGAAATTATTTTCAGAACTAGATTATTTTGACGAATAATTTTTTTAAAAATGGGTTAAAGAACTAATTAGCTCTAATTTTAAGTACGTACAAAAACTGGACCCCCTGCCTTTTGCTTTGCTTTGCCACCTTTTTTCTCTTTTTAAAATTATTTTTGTTGTTTATTTCATGGATAGGTTGCAGGACCAAAACCTCAATCAAGTACGTACTCTCGTCCCCAAGTATGTATGTTGGCAGTCTACGTCTCCCTCGCATACCACAAATTTACATATTGATGCGGTTTTTTTTGGGGGGGATGCACCAGGTGTGAGTTCCTACTCGATTTGTATTTTTGGAAGGATGCGGTACTGGACGGTATGCAAGAGATTCGGCTCGGCACTGGAGGATCGGCTCGGATCCGGATGCTCCGCCTCGTGTCCCTGCAAACGGTCTAGGAACACCGGGGTTGGTCCCGGTGGCAGATCCTCTGACGATCTAGTTAGCTGCTGTGAGAGAGTAACAGTAACTAGGGTTTTAGTGTGAGAAAGATTGATTACCTTTAAAGGTGGGAGAGGGCCTTGTATTTATAGACAAACCCAACCGGGTTTGGACCTGTTTGGAGGCCGGGTCTGGACCCGAAAGCCCGTGGGCCTGACGTGGCAGGAGGCCCAAGAGATTTAGGGCAGACGTGGCAGCATCCCGGGCGGTTTAGGGCTGACGTGGCAAAACCCTAGGCAGTTTTGGGGCTGACGTAGCGGATCGTGTGGTTCCTGTGCTTCTGGGAGAATCGGATGGCCCGGGCGGTGCCAGGTCATCTTTATCCCGTACTAGGTTGATGGGAGGCCTGTGGGACCGCCGAGGCTCGGAGGCCGAAGGCTGGTACGGGTTGCCGGGATGAGGCGGCAGGGTTCATGGGGGTTCGATTATCGGCTCGGTCCCGACACCATGGCGGCCCGGGGCCGGGAGGACGTGCTTTCGAGAGGAAGCAACCCTGGGCCTTGG
Source organism: Hemerocallis citrina (assembly GCA_017893485.1). Taxonomy (NCBI): domain Eukaryota; kingdom Viridiplantae; phylum Streptophyta; class Magnoliopsida; order Asparagales; family Asphodelaceae; genus Hemerocallis; species Hemerocallis citrina. Next base: position 121,174,024 of record CM030366.1, read on the forward strand.
CTTGATCCCGGGTCATTTTTATCCCACCTCACAAGCCCCCACTCCTGTAGAGATGCGTGAGCTAGCCGTGGAGGAGTAGTTTTGGTCGTGGAGAAAAAGCGGCAGAGGTTTTCGGGAGGTCGTGGAGATGCGTGAGCTAGCCGTTGTGCGTTCGTAAGAAAGCTGCCCTGGTGCTTGGCCTAACCTCGAACTGGCGAGGGTTTATGGGTCGAGCAAGGGCGATGGCGAACCGTTGTGCTTTCGTAAGAAAGCTGCCTTGGTGTTTGGCCTGACCTCGGACTGGCGAGAGTTTATGGGCCGGCAAGGGAGATGACGAGCAATTGTGCTTTCGTAAGAAAGCTGCCCTGGTGCTTGGCCTAACCTCGGACTGGTGAGGGTTTATGGGCCGGCAAGGGCGATGGCGAGCCATTGTGCTTTTGTAAGAAAGCTGCCCTGGTGCTTGGCCTAACCTCGGACTGACGAGGGTTTATGGGCCGGCAAGGGCGAGGCCGAGCATTAATGGCGTTCCGGGATTCGCGCGACATCATAACTTCCCAGGGGTCTTAATGATATCCCCTAATCAATACGTGGCGCTTTAGTTCCCCAGGCAGAAGGCAGCGTGACAGTTGGGCTTCCGTTGCGTGGCCTCCCAGGGGTCATAATGGTAGGTTTGGGGGAGGTTATAAATACCCCACTCCCTCACTGTCTTTTCGATCACATCAGTGGTGGTCCATCGGCCATCAGAGGCGTCTGCCTTGGGCGGACACCTGATAATTGAAAATTTTCAACTCTGGGGAGCCCCGGATTGGTGGTTACCCTGCCGTCTCGGTCTTCTTTTGGGTATATGGCCCGAGGGGTTTTTTGTCCAAAAGAGATCAAGACGGGAGGGGTATCGACTGAAGTCTGGGCTCGGGGGATAAGGAGCCTCGGATGGATGGCTTTTTTGCGATCCCTATCTTCCTTCGGGTAGACAGCTTTTGAGGGCTGTCTGCCAGAAGGAGACAGGGATGGGAGGCGGGCCGATCCGATTTCGATGCCCAGGAGGCCTGTCCGCCGTTGCTAGTAGGGTCCCAGACCGAGGGCCCGGGGAAGGTGGCCTTCCTCCCTCCCTCGAACAATTCGGGGTTTCGACTTCCGAGGCCGTAAGCCCCGAGTTGCTCGCGGGTGAGAGGGAAACCGACCGAGTCCCGGAGCCCAGGGAGCTCGTCCGAGGCGAGCGCCTTAAATCTTTAAACAAAACTTTTTAACTAGTGGTGCCCGGGGGCCGAGGCCGGAGCCGGTGGGGCAGGAACCGAAGGGTTGCCAACCGCCCAACTTGGTGACGTCACTGGCGCGGGTTTCCAGGAGAAGTGGCGCAATTTTATAGGGGCCGTTTCACGCGGATGTAGGAACAGTCAGCGCGAGAATCGAGGAGTCCCCTCCAGCTCTATAAATACCCCCTCCATCCCATTCTGTCTCACCCATATCTCTCGCTTTTTTTTTCAGAAGAAGAAAAGAAGAAAATAAAAACTCTTTGGCGCTCTTCTTTTTCAACCAGCTGTACCCGCTCGTCTTTTCGAGGCCGCTCAGGTTAGCCGTAGCCTTATTTCTTTAGCATGTCTAGGGCTCAGTCCGGCTCCTCGCTTCGACCTCGATGGGGGAAGGTAACCCTGACGCAGGGCTCTCCGACTCGACGTCGTGGGAGGAGGACACTAGGGTGTACGATGTGAAGCCCCTCCGCGTCAGGAAGCCGTTCGTGGTGCAGAGCTGTAACGCCCCGAATCCCAAATACACTGAATTCGAGATGTTCTACAGGATCTATCCGCTTCCTTTAGTACAATTTTACAAGGAAATTTAAACTTTTCACTTTACATCGGAGTTTACATAAATATTACACTTTACATTTGCACAACGGAAGTAAAATTTACAACAATTAAATGAATGTACAACAACATGGTATAATCTTTAAGCATCCATTCCTCTTTAATCTTTAACATGTCATTTACCTGCATATAAGACTGTGGGTACGTCAGTTTATTCAACCGACGAACATTATACACGGCCATCCTCTCTATGCCGGAAATAGTATAACTTATTTTCCATATTTAGCAAACACAAACTTGTCACATATCAAACTAAAGGGACTACCCTATTGATGTCGTGTCGTGGTTGTGCACTTAGTCCTTAATGAAGTTATTTATATTATATGACACTAATGCGCACTTATTCGGATTCTATGCATCCCATACTACATAGGTCCGAGGACAAGCCTCTTAATCGTTCTTCATCTTTGTAGGGTTCAATCCCTCGCTATGAATTAATCTACTACTGTAACTACGGTGAGTATCCTATATGATCTATGAGTACAAGCACGTGCACTAGACCCTGGAGGGGAATCCCACGCCATGTCTTGACTCATCAAGCATGCATTATGTGGCAATTCAGCATCCTTCCTGAACACGATCCTCTTGCAGTCACCAAACATCCCACAAGCGTGGCTAAAGTCCGATCATTACTGAGTTGTGCCCACGCCATGTCTTGACTCATCAAGCATGCATTCTGTGGCTCACACACCCGCACCGTAAACTCTAGTTCTCATACTCGTGTTTTCTCTCACTTTCATCACGTCTTCACTATGCACTATTATTAATTTAATAGAATCATGAATAAAATCAAAGTTCTAGAGTTAGCCTCTCCACTAAACCGGACTTATACAAACACGACCAACCTTGGTCTTTCATTTCAATATTTCATTTCATTTCATTCCAAATGCCGGGGAAGACTTAGCTACTCTTTCATTTCAATTCAAATTCACAATTTCCAATTGAGCACTTCTAACTCATAAAATTCATATTCATAAACAACAGATTTTCTTTTTCATTAACATGATCTCTAATTTATTCAAATCCATAATCGTACATGAATTCATATACGTCATCAATTATTAATTCCATATTGAAATTCACACCACTAATGAATATTTGCATTCATATTTTTCATACTATTCTCAATTAGGAATAAACCACATCCATCACATAACATCACTTCAATCTTTACTATATTAATTTTCTAACTCTTCATTTTAATTTCTTTTTGCAAGTTATAAATTCACAACACTATACATATAGAACTATTTATGCATTTTATCCCCAAATCATAGTTTATTTCATGCAAATAATTCCCAAATTATTTTTATAAAGTCCTACATATTTTTAGAAGAATAACCATATTTTTTTCACAATTTTTTGACAATTAAAAACCCCCAAAAAAATAAATTTTTCAATCTTGCCGATGGCAGGATTCGAACCCAGCACCCCAGAGACACGGCCCAAAGCACAGACCACTAGGCCGGATTGTGCCAGCGGTATAACAGAGGAGCGAAGGGTAGTTAAGGCTTTTGGTTCCGAACTGATCGGATTTAAAAAAATAAACATTCATAAAAGATGGTGTTCTCAAGAGTCGAACCCGTGACCTTAGAGAACCCAACCGCACGCGCTGACCACTTAAGCTACATGCTCAGGTTGTCTAAGTGCAACCAAGATTCCCTTTAAACCGATCCTCATTGTTGTTTAAACGTTTCGATGTTCAACTAGCCTTTGTTTCATTTTGCTTTCATAAAAATTACTGTATAACTCCAGATTAATTCTTCCTCGCATAAATTACATACCAGTATGAGTAAAATAATTTTTTTTAATAATTGAAACATATTATCATACACTAATTCAAATTATACATTATAATACTACATTTCTTCTCTTTTCGACATTTCTTCGCATTTAACATTCTAATCTTTTTATCAATAAATTTTCACTTTAATTTTCTGACTTTAATCATTTACCCAATATACAACACATACTTTGAATTATTCATGCCCATATCAACACAAAAGATCTATTTAACACATGAAATGGTATAATCAACCTACTAACTTTTGTGTGTAATTCTTGAAGGTAATAAATGTGTTTTCTATCAATCAATCCATGTTTCTAATCAATTCACATACAACACAAATAATAGAACCACATATCAATTTGTATGTCCACATTTCAATCATTCAAGAAGTCATTTTTCCCAATTAAAGTGTGCTCTTAATCATTTTCATGCTTCAATCTTTCTAATTAACTAGCATGCATTTCTAAGTTAGAAATAAGGAAAATCCACCCACCTTGTATGGAGAGAAAAATACAACTAGTGATCTCCTAGACGAATGTCCTTGCAACGAGATGCGTCTCCTCCTTGATGCGCGCACAAGCCTCCAAAAGCACCACACCCGAGCTCTCCTCCTTGAATAACCGGCCTCTTCTCCTTGATTGAAAGCAAGCACAAAACCCACTCACAACTCAATCTTTTAACTCACAAAGATACTACTAGATAAGACTATAGGTTTGTAGAAAGTATTAAGTACAAAATAACTAGCCATGGGAGGAGGTATTTATACTAAAAATCAAATAGAATGGAGGGCTAGGATCAAATAGTTGGTTGTAAGATGGAGGGCTAGGATGAAAGTAGGAGTTGCAATAACTACCCACAACCTAGTAACCACCACACCATGATCACCACTCAAAATTTGAGTTTCCCTCCAAGATGCAATCCGGCCTACATAGGAAAAGTGCACTTGCACGTGTACGTGTAGTGCACGTGCATGCAACTAGGCCCAAAAATTGTGCATTAAGTTTTTGTATAAAAATAAAATAGTCTTTTAAATTTTATTCTACATGACAAGTTATATAAAAATAGATTAATCCATGGGCTTTAGTTTTGGGCCAAAATAATTATTTAAAAAAAAATAAATCAAATAGATTACACTTTGGGCTTTAAGAAAAAGGTTTTTTTTATCTATTTAAGGAAAATGCTTTTGTATAAAATAATTTGAAAGCACATATTAATCACAATGAAATTAATTGTAAGATTTAATTCAACCAAAATATTGCACGTGCACACTACGTGCAAAAAAATAAAATAGTTTTTCATTAAATGAAAAAAATCGGGGCATTACAAGAGCAGTGACTCCGAGGAGGAAGGGAGCGACAGTTCGGATGAAGTGGAGGTATGGGATTTGGTGTCGGAGGAGGAGGGTAGTGATAGTGGGGGAGATGGAGAGGCTGAAGTGTCTGAGGCTCGGAGGAAGGGCACTAGGGAAAAATCCACGGTTCGGAGACGGAGCCAGGGTGCGGGATCCTCTTCCACGGCGACCGTCCTCGAGCCCCTGGCCACCCCTTCGCCGGAGAGGGCCAAGAAGAAAAGGAAGCCGAGAAGGAAGTTGACGAGGTCCAGCAGTCCGAGCGAGGCGACTCCCGCTCACAATATAGTGACAGGGTCGTCGGTACGGCCGAAGTCGATTAGGCAGTATCTAGATGACCTCTCCGACAAAGTCCTGTACGGGGTGCAGCCTTCATTGCCGAGTCGGAAGAAGATAAGGATGGATGCGTTACCGTCGATTCTGGAGGCAGGCGATCTAATGGTCATTCAGTCGTCCTTCCACATCGGGTCCGGCTATGAGCTGATGGTGCCGAGCCCAAGCCTTCGTCCAACCGACCCACTACCGGAGTGGTATTGCATCTTCCCAGCAGATGCGTTAGATTCCGGGCTGAGGCTGCCGATCCATCCATTCATCCGGGAGGTACTTAATTGGGCGTCTCTTGCCCCGATGCAGTACGGGCCGAACTCATGGAAGCAGATGGTGTGCTTCGTGCTGCTTTGTGAGGAGAGGAAGGTGCCGCTTCGGCTGGACGTGTTTCGTGCGATGTTGGGGATCAGCTCGTCGGGGGAGTCTGAGGGGATTTTCTACCTTTTTCCTCGGGGTAGGGGAAAAGTATTCCACGGCCATCCGGACTCCATTAAGGAGTGGAAGAGGAAGTACTTCGTGATTCGGAGCACAGAACCTTGGGACATCCCCACCTGCTGGAATTTTTATAAGCCGAACTTCAAGGCGCCGAGGCAGAAGGATCTGTCCACCGAGGAGTGGGGACACGTCGATCACCTCCGTTGGGGAACAGCATCAGCTGGCCGAAGGTGACGGAGGGTCACCTGGCCAGCGTCGGACTGAGCCCGGCCGAGTCTAGTATGTAGTCGTTTCATTTTTCTTATTTTGGTGTTCTTTTGTGCTCATTGTCCTTAATGGTTCTTCTTGCAGGTATGGACCCATAATCGATCAAGGCTAGGAGGCTTGCCCTGAAGAAGCAGAAGGCCGAGGAGGGGGGAAAAGCAAAGAGGACGAGGGAGTCTTCCCAGGTCGTCTCCGAGGTCCCCGCCGAACCGAGGGCAAAGAAGGTGCGCCCGGACATGGGCAAGGAGGTGGCTGCCCCGTTGAGCCCTGGTCCGGCCAAGGTGGCTGATCGCGGCAAGGGGAAGGTCCCTCCGCTCCGAGCCGATGCATGGGAGATTGTGGGTGAGGAGGTGCAGCAGCCATGGGCGTCGGATTGGTCAATTCGGGGAGAGGACAGCTTAACCAATGGGCCCAATGCGATCGAGGTGGTGGAGAAGCTGGCGACTCCCCGGGATCGTCAGAGTATGAGCAACGAGACCCTGGAGGAGGCGTACATGCGCCTGTCGTAGGCGAACGTACTGGTAAGTCTGCCGACCTCCTTTTCCTGTAACTTTTCTTGGAGCGAGTCTTTTTTTGAACAGTTTCTGGTTGTCGTAGGCTTGTCTGGAGGGGGCCCAAGTGAAGAGGCTTTACGAGAAGGCCGTAGAGCAGGAGCAGGAACGGGCGGACAAGTATCAGCAAGAGATGAAGGATATGAAGGTCGAGCTCGATGGCTCGCACAAGAGGGAGCAACAGCTAAAGGTCGAGCTCGAGGCCAAGGATACCGAATGGGCTAAGAAGGTGGGCGCCCTGAGGAAGAAGTTTGCCAAGGAGAAGGAGGCGATGACGACGGAAGCCCAGGACCTCATAATTGCGGCCCAGAATGAGGTCTATGAGAAGGCTTTTAGTCACGTGAGGCACTTCTACCCGACCCTCGACCTGGCCGACTTTGATTACGACATGGTTGTCGAGCTTCCGCCGAAGACTCCCGAAGGGGACGAGCGTGAAGGACAGGTCGACGGATCGGCCGCCGACCCGGCCGATGCAGAGGTGGGGAACTAGGTTGTTTGCCTCCTTGTTTTTGTCTTTCCCTTCTTCTTTGTTGTATTTGCCAACCGCGGACTGGCCACCATATTTTTGTATGAAGAATTTTATTTATAAAAAAGGATTTTTTGCCCGGCCAAGTATTTTGACCCTGGATCTTTCTGGACCATTTTGTCGAAGTGTTTTGAGTGGTGGTTGGTTTCCTTTTAGGTAACGGCTCTTCTTCCCAAGGCGGATCCTCATCGCTCTGACGTCGCGTGGCTCCGGAGTAAAATCAAGGTCCTGGAGTCCACGTTGGTCCGTTACCACGAGGGGGCTCGCGATCAGGATGTTGCCTTTAACTATTTCGGGATAAGTCCGAGGCCCTGAGCGCGGAGGCAACCAGGCTGAAGAGGGCAATGGTGGATCGAGACCTCGGAAGCACCACCATGTCAAGCGCGTCGGTGCAGCGGCCCTCGTCTGAGAGGCTCCTTCGTGACGTCATAGTGGAGAAAGAGATGGAGATACACCGCTATAAGACAATGCTGGGCATGTCTGGGACGAGGACGGGATCTTCCTCGGGAGGGCGTCGAATGGAGGGGGTCCCCGCGGCATTGCTACTACTGGAGCACACCCGGCCGGTTGACGCCCAGAGCTCCGTGGTCGGCGTGTCAACCTTGGCTGAACCCAAAGGCCGTTGTGACGAGGAGAGGGCTCCTAGCCGCTCGGTAGGAGTGGGATTACCCTTTGTCGAACCCGAGGGGCCCTAAGAGGTCCCTTAGTCAGTAATTTCTTTCTTTTTAGCTGAGTAGAGTGGTCATGTAAAAATCTTTGTTCTTTTTAAAGTAATAAGGGAGTATGAATAAGGGATTTCTTTCCTCTCTTCGCTCTGGCCAATTATTTTTTGATCGAATGTGAGGAAGCGACTTCTTCGCTCGGCGTCGGGTCGGATCTACCGAGACCTTGGGGGCCGGCACCGGAGTGGCGACTCGGGTGCCGCAGCTTGAGAAAGCAACCCCTTCACTCGGCGTAGGGTCGGACCTACCGAGATGCTTGGAGTTTCAATAAATAGGGATCCTTTTCATACATATAGAGAGAGGCGCTAATGACCTTTTACATAAGAAAATTTACAAAGCCGTTATTTACATTATCCGAGCAAAAACCCTACTTCTGCTCTTCTAGGAATTTCATTAGGTGTTCGGCGTTCCAGGGTCGCTTGATCGTCCGACCCTCCATATCTACGAGTCGGTACGTGCCGGGGCGTACGACCTCGGCTACCTTGTACGGACCTTCCCAGTTGGGGGCCAGCTTCCTCTTCCTTGTTAGGTCGGAGACGGACAACTTGCGTAGCACGAGGTCTCCGGCCTTGATATCCGTGGGGCGGACCTTCTTGTTGTAAAACCTCTCGATCCGCTGTTAATAGATGCTCCTTCGGACGGAAGACTTCTCCCTGACCTTGGCAACGAGGTCCAGGTTGGCCCTTAGGCCAGCTGAGTTATCTGCTTCGTCGAAGGCCATGATTCTCGGAGAGGGCAAGCCGACCTCGACTGGGATCACTGCCTCTGTCCCGTAGGTTAAATTGAACGGCGTCTCCCCCGTAGGGATCCTTTTGGTGGTTCGGTGTGCCCATAGCACGCTGGGCAGCTCTTCCACCCACTGTCCCTTGGGGGAACTGTCGTGGCGCTTCTTAAGGCCGTCGAGGATCTGTATGTTCGCATTCTCCGCTTGGCTGTTGGACTGAGGATGGCATATAGCGGAGAAATGTTGCTGGATGTCGATGTCTTCACAGAACCTTCGGAAGTTTTGACCTGCGAATTGGGTCCCGTTGTCCGTGATGAGAACCTGAGGGATTCCGAACCGGTAAATGATGTTTTTCCAGAAGAACTGCTGGGTTTGGCGCTCGATTATGCTGGACAGTGGCTCGGACTCGATCCATTTCGTGAAATAGTCGATGGCAACTATCAAAAACTTCCTCTGTCTGGTGGCTACGGGAAAGGGGCCCACCAGGTCCACGCCCCACATGGCGAATGGTATCGGACTGGCCAGGGATCGGAGGTTGGCTTGTGGTAGCCTCTTGATTGGGTAAAATCTCTGGCACGGGTCGCACCTCTTTACTAGGTCTTGGGAGTCTTGCAGCATTGTTGGCCAATAGTATCCCTGATTCAGGGCCTTTCGAGCAAGTGACCTGCTTCCTAAATGGCATCCGCCGATCCCCTCATGAAGCTCTCTCAGTGCGTAGCTAGCTTCGTCACTGGCGAGGCAGCAGAGGTACGGTTTCCCATCTGTCAGTGTGTACGAGCGTTTGAAGAGGATGTCGTCGATCATGATGAACCTTTCTGCTCGGATCCTGACCCTTCTTGCCTCGACCCGGTCTTCAGGAAGCTCGGCGTTGATTAAGAATCTTCGAATGGGGGTGGTCCAGTCATTCGGGCTGGCATCGTCCTGTACACACATCGCCTCTTGTTCTTGGTCATTAATGCTTGGCTTTAAGAGGACTTCGATGAGTACTGTTTGGTCGAGGCCCTCGAAGGAGGAAGAAGCGAGTTTTGATAATGCGTCCGCCTGGGCGTTCTGCTCCCTTGGGACCCTAACGACCGTTGAGCAGCAAAAGGATGCTAGGAGTTGTCGAACCACGGCCAGGTACCTTATCATCCGGTCGTCGCGGGCCTCGTATTCTCCGATGATCTGGTTGACCACGAGCTGAGAATTGCTGAAGGCCCGGATTTGTGTCGCACCTGCTCGGTGTGCCAGGATCAGTCTGGCGATCATGGCCTCGTATTTCGCCTCGTTGTTGGAGGTCGAAAAGTTGAGGCAGAGAGAGTATTGAAGGAGGAATTGGTCGGGGCCTCGGAGGATGATCCCAGTGCCACTCCCGGATTCACAGGAGGATCCGTCGACATAGACTTCCCAGGTCGGATCCGAACCTTCGACGCTGGGATACTCGGAAATGGTGCATTCGGTGATGAACTCGGCGAGGGCTTTTCCCTTGATCGTCGTCCTCGGCTGATAGCCGATGTCGTACTGACTCAGCTCGATCGACCACTTAACCAAGTGACCGGAGTTCTCTGGCTTGTGGAGGACGATTTTCAATGGCTGGACAGTCAGTACTTGGATGGAGCGAGCTTGGAAGTAAGGGCGGAGATTCCGAGCCGCCATGACCAGAGCATAGGCCATTTTCTCTATCTTTGCGTACCTCGTCTCGGCGGGGAGTAGGACCTTGCTCACATAGTATAACGGCCTCTGAACCCCATCCTCTTCCCGGACGAGGACCGTACTGAGGGTACTATCCGAGGCGGATAGGTAGAGCCACAGCGGTTCGCCCGGCTCGGGTTTGCTGAGAAGAGGAGGGTTGGCGAGGTACTGCTTCAGCTGTTCGAAGGCCTCTTATTGATGGGCGCCCCACTCGAAGGCCCCTTTTCCCCGTAGAGCTTTGAAGAAGGGGAGAGATTTCTCCCCCGACTTGGAGAGGAAGCAACTGATGGCCGCCAACCTTCCCGTGAGCCTCTGAACCTCCTTGACATTTCGGGGCGGGGCCATGTCTATTATGGCCTGGATCTTCTTTGGGTTCGCCTCGATGCCGCGCTGGCTGACGACGAACCCCAGAAATTTTCCGGAGGAGACACCGATTGCGCACTTGGCAGGGTTGAGCCTTATGTTGTGCATTCGGAGGATTCCGAAGGCTTCCTCGAGGTCGGCGATGTGGTCTGGTCCTTCTCGGCTCTTGACGAGCATGTCGTCGACATAAACCTCCATGTTGTGACTGATCAAGTCTTTGAAGATCCGGTTTACGAGCTGTTGGTAGGTGGCTTCGGCGTTCTTCAGCCCGAAGGGCATAACACGGTAACAGAAGAGGCCCTGGTCGGTGACGAACGAGGTTTTTGCAATGTTTGGCGGGAATATCCGGATCTGATTGTATCCTGAAAAGGCATCCATGAAGGACAGCAGCTCGTGTCCCGAAGTCGCATTGATCAAGGCATCGATGCTGGGGAGGGGAAAAGGATCTTTTGGGCACACCTTGTTCAGGTCCGTGAAGTCTATACAGATCTGCTAACCCCCGGTCACCTTTTTGACCATGACGATGTTTGTCAGCCACTCGGGATAGCTGACCTCCTGAATGAATCGGGCGGACAAGAGTTTGTCCACCTCAATTTTTACTACTTGCTACCTCTCTGGGGCAAATTTGTGCCTCTTCTGGGCGACCGGCTTGGAGCCCGGGTTGACGCTCAGCCTATGCATGATTAGGTCTTCGGATATCCCGGGCATGTCGGAGGCCTTCCAGGCGAAGAGGTCGATGTTGCGGCGAATGCAGTTGATTATGTCCGACTTCAAATCTTCGGAGAGCGAGCAGCTCACTCGGAACCACTTCGACTCATCTGCCGCCCCGAACGGGACCTCCTCCAGCTCGTCGACTGGTTCGGGATCGAAACCGTCCCTCTCGGACCCGAGCTCGACGGGATCGAGGGGGAAGACGTCCCCTCCGAAGGCGGTCATGTAGCAGGACCGCGCCGCCTCTTGGTTACCTCGGACGACCCTGATCCCTTGCTTGGTGGGGAATTTTAATTTTAAGTGGTAGGCCGACGGTACCGCTTGAAGGGAGCAGAGCCCGGGTCGGCCGAGTATGGCATTGTACACTGCCTTGATGTTCACCACCATGAAGTCCATAGACTCGGTCCGTCTGATGGGAGCTGAGCCTGCGGTGACATCAAGAGTCACGATCCCTTCTATTACGACGGGGACGCCGGAGAACCCATGCAAGGTGTATCCAGCCGGCTTGAGCTTATCTCGCGGCAGTTTGAGATTCTCGAAGGCTTCAAGAAATAGGATGTTGACCGAGCTGCCGTTGTCAACGAGGATCCGGCGAATTTCGAAATTTGCCATATCAAGATTGATGACGAGGGCATCGCAATGAGGGAGGCGGATGCCCTCGAGATCCTCTCCGGAGAAGGAGACAGCGAGCAGTTGTACTCGGGGCGAAGGGAGATCTTGGATAGCGTTTAACCTCCCGCACGAATGCCTTTCGGGAAGTATTAGACTCCCCTCCCATTGGTCCTCCGTGGACGCAATGCAAAATGGCCTGCCTTTCGGCTCCACTGGGCTCAGGATCCCGCTCCTGGTGGCGGCTTGGAGTAAGGGTGGGAGGCGAAGGCCTCCGGTTCCTTGTATCCTTCCGATCGCGTGGGCTTTCTCTTGTGAACTCGCGGAGGTACCCTCGGGAGATGAGGGCCTCGATTTCATCTTTTAGGGCCCGACACTGCTCGGTTTCGTGCCTATAGTCCCTATGGAAGCGGAAGGAGAAGCGCTGGTCTCGCTTCTTGTTGTTGCTCGGTTGGGGAGGTAGTCGGACAAGGCCCTTGTCCTCAATCTCTAAGAGGATGGCGGACACGTTCTGTGTCAAGGGCGTGTATCTCTCGAAGCGAGGGACCGGGGGTACCCTCTTCATGCCGACCCCTTCCTTTGTCGCTTTTCTGGCAGGTTTGATCTCGTCGACCCTGCGTTTGCCCTTCCCTGCAGCTTCTTTACTGCCCTCCGGGTTTAGAGCTTTTTCAGCTCGTATGTACTTCTCGACTCGGTTAAGAAGGTTGGGAAAGTCCAGAGGTGGCTTTTTCGCCAAGGAGACCTTCAGCTGGTTGTGCCGGACATTGTGCCGGAAGGCGGCCGAGGCAACCCCGGCGTTGAGGGCGGAGACGGATCTCGCCTCGGCAGTGAACCTCTTGACGAAGTCACGGAGCGACTCCCCCTTCTTCTGCTGGAGGTCAAGCAAGGACGCGCTCGTCTTCTCGGCCTTCCTGCTGGTGACGAAGTGGGCCAAGAAGTTGGCTTCCAGCTGGTCGAACGAGAAGATCGAGCCTGGAGAGAGCTTGGAGAACCATTCCCTGGCCGGACCCCAGAGGGTGGCTGAGAACGCGCGGCACAGCAGGGGATCCGAAGCCCTGTGAATCATCATGAGGGTCTTGAAGCCCTCCATGTGATCGGCTGGATCACCCTCGCCGTTGTAATTCTCGAACTGTAGAGGCCGAAAATTCCGGGGAACTTCCGCTTCTAAGATGGTAACAGAAAATGGCGGTCAGGTAGGCCTTCGGCCTAGCCCGGGGTTCGGATTTCCGTCGCCGATGCGTTCGAGACGATTCTCCATCTCTAGGAGGTGTCGGAGTACCTCGTCCGTGCGCTCAGGGGGAGGTGTTGGTTCACGAGTGTAGCTCCCCCCTCGTCCATTTGACGGGGTTGGTTGAGCGTCGCAGTCCTTGGCGCTCCGTGAATAGCCTCCATGATTTCGTCCCGAAAGCTGCGGAACTCGGCCCTCGTGACCGCGCTATGGTCAACAGGGTCATGTTGTGCAGTCGGTCTTCGGCCGATGCGGCTGAGTTCCGATGGCCTTCCCTCGGGCGCGGGCCTGGAGCGGTTCGGGGCCGAGTTGGAAGCAGTCCCTCTCCTAGCCTGACTAGCCCTTCGGTTCTGGATGATCCGACGAAGGTCGGAAGCGGCGGGATGCTGTGCGTTTGGTTGGGGTCTGGGGTTCGGCCCCGAATTGTTGGATCCGTGTATGCCGCCCAGGTCGTCCTGAAGAGGAGTCCCGTTCGGGCAGAGGACGGAGGTAACTGCTCTCCTGGCCTTGGGAGCCACAGGAGCGCGGGTTGAGGGGAGACCGCTGATGGCAAAGCTCGGGCTGTCGTCCGCACCGAAAAGTGTTCCCACAGACGGTACCAACCTGATGCGGTTTGTTTTTGGGGGAAGTGTGGATGCACCAGGTGTGAGTTCCTACTCGATTTGTATTGGTGGAAGGATGCGGTGCTGGACGGTATGCCAGAGATTCGGCTCGGCACTGGAGGATCGGCTCGGATCCGGATGCTCCGCCTCGTGTCCCTGCAGACGGTCTAGGAACACCGGCGTTGGTCCCGGTGGCAGTCCCTCCGACGATCTAGTTAGCTGCTGTGAGAGAGTAACAGTAACTAGGGTTTTAGTGGGAGAAAGATTGATTACCTTTAAAGGTGGGAGAGTGCCTTGTATTTATAGACAAACCCAACCGGGTTTGGACCCGTTTGGGGGCTGGGTCTGGACCCGAAAGCCCGTGGGCCTGACGTGGCAGGAGGCCCAGGGGGTTTAGGGCAGACGTGGCAGCACTCCGGGCGGTTTAGGGCTGACGTGGCAAAACCCTAGGCGGTTTTGGGGCTGACGTGGCGGATCGTGTGGTTCCTATGCTTCTGGGAGAATCGGATGGCCCGGGCGGTGCCAGGTCATCTTTATCCCGTACTAGGTTGATGGGAGGCCTGTGAGACCGTCGAGGCTCGGAGGCCGAAGGCTGGTACGGGTTGCCGGGATGAGGCGGCAGGGTTCATGGGGGTTCGATTATCGGCTCGGTCCCGACACCATGGCGGCCTGGGGCTGGAACGACGTACTTTCGAGAGGAAGCAACCCTGCGCCTTGGCTTGATCTCGGGTCATTTTTATCCCACCTCACATATGCACATTTATTTTTTCTAGTGACAGAAGAAAAAGGAAAAACTTAGTATCAGGTATATATATGTTTTCAGAGAGTTATATATACAAGAAAAACACATCCTTATATGTGCAAGTACGTAGTACATTAATTGTATCATAAATAATACACGGAGTAATTGCAAATATACATATGTGGTAATTTAGTACGGACTGATGTAACCCTGTATTTACATAATCTGTGTAGGCAATTTATTTTGTTTTATTTCAAGCAATACAAAGAATATAAAACTTTGAAGATAAAGATATTTTTAGAAGTCTGAAATTAATGACCATGAAGATAATGAAGTCGAAAAATGTCAAAAATTAAATAATAAGTACTTTCCGTTTACTAAATGTGTGTTCAATTTCCATTTCTGTTTGTTGAGGAAGAGTGTATTTTCATAAATCTTCATGCCTAACAAAAGAATATCTATACTATAAGAAAATATAAATCTTGTGAGGACTAACTTAATTTATATAGATATCTATTAAAATTACCCAAAAATGGCAAAATACAAATATACTTTGGACAACATGCAGGTGGGTAGTCAGGGCCAGCCCCCACCTTGAGGCAGGTGAGGCGGCCGTTCCAGGCCCCCAATTTTTTTGCCATTTTCGGGACTTCAAATTTGTACTTTTATTGTAAATATAGATACGTATTTTACACGTAAAAAATTTATATTATTATTTGGGATTTCAAAAATAATTATTTGAACCCTTTTGCCTCGGGCCCCTGGCAGCCCAGAGCCGGCCCTGTCGGTAGTTTTGCTCATTAATTCAACAATGGCGGTTGAACAGTGGGCATAATAATTCTGGGACCAGATGTTGCATGAACAATGGACCAATAGACAGGATGAGCAATCACACATCACAGAAGGACTCAACAATAAGTTTCAAGCAGTTCTTGAATGCCCACAAACTGCATGTTGGTTGTAGCTGTACGTACGCTTCCTTACACCAAGTTTTCAAGAATTTAGTTTTGGATAATCATTATCCATTTCTCCTACACGACGCTATCATCCAAAAGCGCGCCCATGCATGTGCATGTATGTATCTATCACTCATTTATGGTGAAAGAAAGAATGTGATTGCAGACTAGGATATGTTAATTATTGCGATGATCAATAGCTAGGTAGTTAAAAGTGCAGGCATCATCTATGAAATATGTTAGGATTTGGATTCTTTCCAATAGATTTTGTACGTACTCGAGAGTTCATAGGGTATATGTTCTGTTCGTTTGTCACTGCTTTAAAATTAATATATATCAAATCTGTTGATCTACTACGTAGATGGTTGGATTAATATATTAGAAAGAATTAATAATGATTAAACTTTTAAGTGATTAATATTTTGGCCACCGCAAGTCAATATCCCTTTTTCGCCTCGATCTAGACATAATCTGATTACCCTTCGGTATGCATGTCCAGTGTCACAACTCTCACATGTTTAGGAAGAACTACCAAGGACGATTGGAATTTTTTCCTAAACTGTCCCACTTTTTGAAAGTTTTTCCCAAACTGTCCTACTTTTTTTTAAATTTCCAAACCATCCCACTCGGTCTTTGAAAGACCGAATGTAGTTATAATACACGCGGTCTTTCAAAGACCGAGTCTTGCACTTTGAAAAATTGAAGAGCAAGACTCGGTCTTTGAAAGACCCCGCGTATTATAACTACACTCGGTCTTTCAAAGACCGAATATGTCATTTTGGTAAATACTTTCGAAAGTGGGTCAGTTTTATAAATACTTTCAAAAAATGGATCATTTTGGTAACAAGTTCCTTAGAACTTCCACTTTCAGTTCCTGACCCTCGTTATGGATGGATGTACTTAGAACTTCCACCCCACGTTTGCCATTCCGAGTGCCACACATGAACTATGGAGCTATTAATTTATCTTCTTTTTTGACTGATTCCTTTAATTTATCTTCATACAAATATTGCCATAAATCCTGCATTTTAAATTTACTTTCTACTGGATTCATTGTTCCATAGTAAGTAAGATAATCATGAAGCATCACAATTGTGTGCCATTGTGGGTGTTGTTACCCAAAATTGCTAAAAGAATTTTTTTCTCTAAGGTGTTATTATCATACATTTTCTGCATCCTCTTCTCCCTTTCTTCTCTATGTGGATTTTTTTTTATCTATACTGGATCAGTGGATTGGTACTAATTTGTAAGAAAGCTTGAACTACTAAGGATCAGATATAGTTTTTTTTCTCAAAATATTGTATGTTGCTCATCATTCACTCTTTTTGTAAACCATAACTACAACTGAAATTTCCTCGAAATAACTAATAATCAAATATTTTTCTTCATACCTTAATTTTTTGCCAAAACTTCCAACTTTGCTCCAGATTTTAGCAGAGTAACTGAATACTGTACCTGCTTCTGATAATATGTATCATATCTTAATTAGGTTTACATGTGTAGATTGTCACCCATATTATCATTCTTGAATTAAAATTTCAGTTAAGTAAATTCAAGGTTGAGTACTAGTGTTTCCATGTGCAAGTTTCTACAGTTTTAGAATTATGAATTAAGGATGTTTAATTCAACTGCGTGTCTTAATTTTCTTTGTATTTACATTGGATCCAATGTGAATGAAGATCATGAAATTGTCTATTTCCAGGTCCAGCCGAATCTTTTGATTCTTATGCAGATGAATTGATGGATTTTGTCAATCTGAGAACTTTCCTGGAACTTACAGTCGATGTCGTATCAGTGTCACCGAGGACAGCATTTCTTCGAGGCAAGTTACTTGTAAAATTTCTTCTTACCTTTTTATTTAGTAGCTCCATAGTTCATGTGTGACACTCAGAATGGCAAACATGGGGTGAAAGTTCTAAGTACATCCATCCATAACGAGGGTCAGAAACTGAAAGTGGAAGTTCTAAGGAACTTGTTACCAAAATGACCCTTTTTTGAAAGTATTTACAAAACTGATCCACTTTCGAAAGTATTTACCAAAATAACATACTCGGTCTTTGAGAGACCGAGTGTAGTTATAATACGCGCGGTCTTTCAAAGACCGAGTCTTGCTCTTCGATTTTTCAAAGTGCAAGACTCGGTCTTTGAAAGACCGCGTGTATTATAACTACACCGAGTGGGATGATTTGGAAATTAAAAAAAAAGTAGGGCGGTTTGAAAAAAACTTTCAAAAAGTGGGACAGTTTGGGAAAAATTCGGAGGACTGTAAGTTTTAGCGGGTTTCATGTTCCCGCACAGAGTGTATGTGCCTAACTTCGGACAGTTTATTTTGTACTCACTAGCTAGCACTATCATTTCAAGCAGTCAACTACCAAAATGTGTATTGTTTAAGTAGTTTTTCAGCTCAAATGGACCCTAAATTTTACAATGCATCAAAGGAATTACATTGCTTTTAAACAAGACATTTCAATTGAGGATTGACAAAGGTAACACACCTTGACTCATAGACATCAGATAATTTTCTAAAATAAAGACGGTTTTCCCCCCTCTCTTTCCGGCCGTAGCCTCCCACAGTTGGAAGAGAGCATTTTTTCAACATTCTATAAATTATTGCACTATATATATATGAGCAATGCTCAATTGCAATACAGACCCGTGCAAACGGCATTGTTGACAATTGGATTAAGTTCATCTTGATCCAAAGCCCGTGATCGGACCCCACTCGTTGAATGAACCTAGGCTGTTGTTTGAAACAACGACTTAACTTCATTCAACGAGTTGTCTGAAATAACGACCTTTTATAACCTAGGTCGTTGTTCCCAACAACGACATAGACTATAAAATGCCGCTGTTTCAAACAACCTAGGTCGTTGTTTAGAACAATGGCATAGGTTGTTTGAAAAGCAGCATTTTATAGCCTAGGCCGTTGTTGGGAATAACGACCTAGGTTATTAAAGGTCACTGTTTCAAACAACGACCTAGGTTCAAATTTGGGAGTGAGTGAGAGAGCGAATGAGGCGAAGAGTTATTTGTTACAGATTATGAGAAATAATATCAATATAAATTAGGGTTAATATCATAGACTAAGGTGCTTGAGATATTTACCCTAGGTATCAAAATTTGAATACCTAGACTACTATCACAAGCCAGTATTTATAGGATAAATACTGGTTTGGGTATTGAGTTCTCAACCCACTCAACCCGTATTCCGATATCCATACAATTAGTACGTGTAACACATGTGTTACCCATATAATAATATTACACATAATATTATTCATATAGTGAGAATATACCTATATATCCAACAATCTCCTCCTATATTCTCAATATATAAACGTACTGGATTATCTCATCAATTCAACATGAAGCTGACTGACTGATAGCAGTCTTAAAATATAAGAAATGCATCACTCAATGTACAGTTCATAAGGACTAAATTAATTTATAAATCCGAATAGTTCAAAAAGACTAAACCAAAATAATTAAATAGTTCTCAAACCATATCACAACAGATAGTTCACAATGACTAAACCAACTGGAACAATCTGTCATAGTTTCAAAATCAATCGAAGCAAATAATCTTAAGAACAAAATAAGAGTTTTAAGCTCAATGAATACAAGAGTCTTAAACTCAATATAAGTTTTACTAAGCAAGTGAATAATTTATTCTCGAGAGAAATAAACTAAAACTCTATCCTTTCCCACTGCTTTATATTTACTCCTCCGTTTTGAGCAAATCATTATTTTGAAATCTATGTTAACAGATTCAACTCCTCCATCTTTGCTAGCTTATTGAAAATAAGAATATCAAGAGATACATCTCTAAGAATTCTAACGAATTTAACAAAGTATGTAGTTCCACAAAAGAACTTAGTACAATTCATAATTAGCTTAGCAAAAATATAACGCAAGTATCACAATCAAGTTTCTTTGACTAAATAAAGAACAAGAACTATTATAGTTTCTACACAAGAACTATACTATGTTTCATATTGAAATGATAGAACAGTCAAATCAATTATGGTTAATTCTGAATAATCAAAATTGGAATGAAACAAGAATCCATAAAAGAGATATATCATTAAAATTGGAATGATATAACGACATTCTAAACATCAGAAATACATCGACAAGTTTTTATGTTTCGTATTGGAATAATATGATTATTCTAAGTAAACTTTTTAGATATATAATACCATCAAAATTAGAATGACATTATATATTTGTGGTATTTATGTGGAATCATCAAAATTATCTAAAACACGTCAACTGCCTAAAATTGATACTTAAGTTTGAATTTCTCTATGGCTCCAATTGGATTCTAAATTTTAAAAGAATTCGGATATTAAAGCTTTGACTCAATAGCTTTTAACTCCATTTTCTCCACGGTTTTAATAATTAGATCACTTTCAAGTCTCTTAGCAAGAGCATTAGTTATACTTTATTTCAATTGCACTTTATTTATGAAAAAGTTCAACTAGGCTTCTTTCAGCCTTAATATACTCCTCTAACTATTATAGAGTGAGTTATGAGCTACAGTGCATTGTAGCTTGATAGTCGCATAACAGAATTGGAGAGTTACTTAAACTTCTTAATGGATGACTAATAATAAGTTTTTCAATCCACTCAGCATCTTCCCCTACAGAGGATAACACATAGAGGTCTATTTTCATGGATGATAACACAGTACTTGTTTGTATTTTAATTTCCATAACATTTCTGTTCCTTCTAGTGTAAACACATATCCACTAGTTATCAACTTTCACTAAATTCTAAGTATCATAATGCATCAGATCAGCTATTCATTCGAAGGATGACTAGAGCAGCACAAAGCAAACTCTTGTGTACCACTCAGGTATCTCATTAGTCTCTTAAGAGCACTTAAATGTGTATGAGATTATTAGTGAATTTGTAGATCATACCTACCTCAAAGGCTATGTCTATTCTAGTGCAGATCTTTGTATAAATGAGACTTTCAATTTTTTTAGAAAAATCTACCTGTCTCATAGTTGCACCATCATTAGGTGTCAACCTTTTATCATAATCATAAGGTATTTCAAAACATACTTTTAATCACTATATCCCCATTTTTGAAACACATTTTGATTTGATGAGTTTGACTAAGGGTTATCCCTTGCCAACCGAAAATCACTCTTATACTTATGGTGTCCACAATACCCAGGTGTTTTATACTGAATTCTTTGGATAGCACAATTTTAACTTCATTTATAATAGAGAGGTCACTTCCAAGAATAAGCTAGTCAACAGAACAATTAAATAATAGCCAGTATATTTGACACACCACAAAGTTAAAGATACTAATCTGAATTACTTGATTCATATATTAGGCTCTTTGAAAAAAATTTCAAATTATTTATTCGTCGGCTATACATGTTTTAAGAACATACAATAATTTTACTAAATTGTAAATCTTGTTCACTAAACATATTAGTTCAAAACTTTCCAGTACAAAACTGTTTAAATATCCTTTATGAATAACAAAATTTTTAATAGATGTAAGGGTAAGAAGAATACTTATTGTAGTAATATGACAAACATGTGAGTAGACATCAAATAAATCTACCCCATTTTTTTCAGTCAATCCGTTAGCTACTAAAATACATTAAAATTTGCTACTGAACAGTTAAAAATAAGTTTCTTCTACAAAACCCCATTAACTTACTATAGTTTTAGCTCCTTTCGGCAGATCAACTAAATTAAAGTATTATTGTATGACATAAAATTATCTCATTGTCTACTAAAGACTCTCCTTAGCTTATTTGTCATTCAAGTTTAAGTGTTAGTATGACTGGTTCTTGATTCCAACAGTGAATCATTGACTATGTCAGTAGGACTAAATAATTTTATACATTTATCTTTGATGAACACATCCTCAAAGAACTCTAAAAGTCTAGATTCTTCTAACACAGATTAGATAGATCTAAAATCTATTCAAAGAACCATATTCTGTACTTTCTAAGTACACATAAATATTTGTTATAGGTCATATTTTAGGCCTTCTAGGGTCATGTACTCTAACAAATATATCACACCACATGTTTTTACATTAACAAAATTATTTGTATTTCTATCCCATTGTCTACAAGGTATAAATAATTTAGAGTGTAGTAACACACTAAAGATATAATTAACAATACAACATCACTCATAGTTACACAAATCAAACAATGGTCAATAATTTAGAAATATTTCACTAAGTGTTTGATTCTAACTTTTATCAATACCGTTTGACTGTCGTAAGTAGCGTGCAGTAGAGATTATGCCATATGCAAACTTCTCTTAAAATTGTTAAAACATATTCATCACCTCTATCAAATCTGAAACCTTTTGATCTCAACATTTAACTAAATTTTTGATTCATCAAAATAGCGAGTGGTACATCCTCCATATATGTATGACAAACATCCAAATCATCTACATAGGTGATTAAATACTTCTGACCAATTATCGTCTTATCTAGTCACAAAGCTACTGAGATCACAAATATCAGAATGTATTGACTCAAGAAGTTGTGTGCTCCTAGAGACCATACTAAATGATTTTCTAGTAATCATAATCTGAGCACAACTTTCATATTTGTCATATTTAATGCATGGTTTTAAATCTCGGATTTCGGACTCATCTTGGCAAGGGGTGTTTCGTCTCGGATCGGAGATATCGGAGGATATCTCGGAAAAATGTGATCATATCGGATGTTCATTTCCTATTCTAAATAAATATTTTTTTTAGTTACTGAATAAGATATTATATGTCCTACATGTCATTTATCATATAAAATACTGTATAATGTAACTAATGACATGAGTCAATTACTGTAAATCTTCGCATAATTTAACAATAATATAGAAGAGAATGTAATATAAGTATATAACTAAATTGAATTTCAATTGATTAGAAAAAATGTATTAGTTAATAAAATTACTTGACTTTGCATATATACAAACAATAGCGATACGAAATCCTCACATTATTTTAGCCTAAGGTCCTATATTGAAAGACATGCAAAAAGTAAAAAAATATTTTTAACTATATTCACAATAACATTTGTGTCTATTTCGACTGATATTTCGCCAATTTCGGCAATATTTCGGTTGATAATTCGGTAATTTCAGCTGAAATTTACACATTTCGGTTCAAAACGATGTAGAGTATAAAATATGTGATTTCGTATCGGTAAGCTAGCCGAAACGAACTTTCGGCCGAAATTTCGTCCGTATTGGAGGAAATTTAAAACAGTGATTTAATGGAGTGCCATTTAGCACAGTTATGAATTTTAACAAGAACAAACAATTTAATATAAATTTCTCAAATCCTAGCCAATTATGCTTTGTTCAGAAACTATACACAATTAGAACTATTATTATTAATTGTCTCATTTGTTAAACTCAACTTATACATGCGATTGACAATATATGCACATTATAAGAGTTAATACAAAATTACTCTATCACATTTTACAAAATTATTTACTTTTTCTAATGGTTCTATCAATGTCTACTTGCTTAAACACATTAAGGTATATTTTTCTTCATTCGTTCTTCATCATCTTTGAAACGCTAAACGAGATAATGACCAACATTCAACTTTGCACACACAATACAATGAACGAGAAAGAACAAAACATCACTAATGGAGTCATATCCTGCATTAAGAGATGCTCTCTCTTAAGTTACTGACATTTGTGATACATCTTATACATCAAATTCTTTTTTTATTAGAGAAGAAAATATATAATCTCACACAAACTGCAAATAATAGATTTGTCAAAATATCTATACACATAGTATGATAAATCACTTAACAACCCTAAACATGCTAGTTTTCAAGGCGAGAATAACTATGATCTAAAACTCTCAATCATGTATTCAAATGCACAAAACGTTAACATATTCATCACATGAAAATACTAAGAAAGATTAGAGTACATCATACCGACATTTCAAGTAAGAAGTGTTTTCCAAATTCAATGGAAAAGTCTGCGTAGTGCAGACTTATCATACCGTGATGTAAAACCATCGTCTCCAATACGCACAATTTGTAAATAACTTTAAAGTTCCTACATTCATCAAATTGTTAAAGATTAGCCAATTAAACAAATTATTAGCACTATCTGATTCACAATAATTTAATTGGAGATTCAATTTTATAGTCAAAGCCTATAATTTATCAAAATAAATATTTGATCCTTAGCACGTTGTAATACCCTAAACTTTCATTTTAATAAAGATATTGATTTTCACATGTTGTGCATGTGTAGATTTCATGTGTAGATTTATTTATTTATATATATATAATTTCATTTTTTAGTATGAACAATCATTTTCTTCTTTTATTTTTCTAAAAGCCTATTTTATTAAGCCTAAACACTATTTTCCAAAAGCCTAAGCCCACTTTAATAAATTATTAATTTATTTATCTTGGCCCACAAGCCTAAACCCACTAATTGTGAAGCCCACAAATTTAATTAATCAATTAAATGGTCACACTTGTCATGTAGACACAAATTGTGAACATTTTGATTAATTAAAAGTGTACAAACTTCAAATAGGATCTACTAGGGAGCACGTGCATGCACGTAGTATGTAATGCACACCAATTGGGACCGGGTATGCTTGGAGTGATGGGGAGTGTGGAGGTGTGTGCATGGGTGGTTACTTTGTGCATGGGTGGTTGCTACAACTTTTCCTCCTATCCTAGCCCTCCATCCTATAACTATCCAATGAATCCTAGCCCTCCAATCTATCCTAAAATTAGTATAATTACCCCCCCTATTTACTTGTATTCTACACTAAGCAACTATTGAAAGAAGAAATTATATAGGAGGAATTATAGTAGTGTGAGTGTAAGAGTGTGTGTGTACCATTGGAGACCGGCCATCATCCCCACACTTGGAGCTTTCGGTTTTGGCAAGGAAGCAAGGAGAGGAGGCTTTTGCATTGTAATCTAAGAGAAGAAGGCACTCTCTCGCATTCTAGGGGACTCTAGGATATTTCTTATTGGCTTTTCTTCAAAGAGGTGGGTGTTTCTCATGACTTCTAAAGTAGAAATCATGTAAGGAATAAATTGAATTTGTTATTATAAAGTAACTAGTTGAGATGAAATACATGTTTGCCTATTTAGAGTAGAATTGATAAACTAGTAAATGTGTGTTATTGTGATGGTTAGATTCATTTAATATAAGTGAAAGTGTATGTTCTCATTGTTTATAACATTAGAATGCATGCTAATTATGCTTTCATTGCAATTATGTGAAATTCACTAGCAAAAAGTTAGAATCATGTTTATTGATTAAAGTGCTAAAGTAGAATGGTGTGTTAAAGATGAATTGATAGAATAATTTATTAAGAAATAATTGTTAATAGATGTAATGAAATTCCCCATTGCTATATATGCCATGTGAAAATTAGTATAAATGGAAAGAATGTATTTTTGCAAACAAATAATCGAATACATCATGCGTAGATTAATTAATAAAAATAGAGGTTTTATTCCCTTATAAAGATGATTTTGTGTTCTAAAAATATCATAGTTGTCAATGAGTAAGAAAACATCCTTGTAGTGATTTTGTGTGAGAAACTATCTTTAATTTTGGAGAAGTATATATTAGTTCTCGATTGTCGAAATAGTGTTCATAAAATGCAAACTAAGGCTAATTACATATTTTAAAGAGTGAAAAATACCTTTAAAAAATACTGGTTTTTGTTAAATTAAATGTAGTTTTGTTCTGGATATTTTTGTTTTCAAAAGAGGTGAAAAAGAGACAATTTCGTTTTTGAGAAATTTTGAATTACAGTTTTGAACAGAGAATAAGATCAAAACCTATTTTAATTACCTTCTAATTGATATGTCCACTTAGACCAACTAGTCGGCAGTGTCTACGGTCGCTACAGTAAAGGGGGAGGTCTAGGGGTCGATACCCAGAGGCTGTGTTTTATTTTTTTTGTTAAAAACCCAACTAGCCGAAATTAAATACATAGGGATTATAACCCCTAGTATTAACGTTTGGCTGCTTTGGCGCGTTGGTCTTGTGCGCTGTCTGTTTCACCGCTGGTCACTGGTTCGAATCCGGTTGGGGGATTTGAGTTAAAAAAAAAGAAATATTTTTGGGATTATTTTTTGGATTAAATTGAGTTTTAAAATAGAATAAAAATTAGAAAAATTATGAATTAATTACTAAAAAATTATTAGAACTTTATAAGAAATATTTATACAACTTTTGATAAAGTGTGAATAAGAAATTGGGGTTTTTGCAAGAAAGGACTTCATTTTGAAATTAAATTGTCCTTTTTAAATAAAAGAAAAATAAATGAAATTTTGAGTTATAAAAGATGAATTTTTGAAAGTTGTGACTCGTGTGATTAAATGGATTTATAAAATGTGTTTGTAGTAAGATTTTGAAATGTGAATAATAGATTTGTGGAATACATGAATTGTTGGTGACTATTAATTGAAATTTATTCTTACACATAAGTTACACGTGAAGTTGAATTATTGATTGTGATGAGTTATGAGTAAATGAATGCTATGCTTATGAAATATGAATTGTGATTAATCATGAAAAGATCTTATGAGTATGAAAAGCTCGATATTATAATTATGAGTTGAAATTGAGAATTAGGGTATAGCCAAGCCTTATACCGGCAATGAAAGAAATGAGAAAATGATATTTTGAAATGAGAAGACCAAGGTTTGGGTCATATGAAGTAAATGAATAAGACCGGTATAGTGGGAGTGCTACACTCTAAGGGTTGATTCTATTCATGATTCAATTAAACTAAGGATTAGATACATAGTGAAGAAGTGATGAAAGTAAGAGAAAAATATTGAGGATGAGGGATATTAGATTGGCGGCGTGAGAGTATTCACAGGATGTCCCATGATGAGTCATGATAGGGCATGGATACTGCTCCAGAGTACCGTTCCGGTGGCGACGCTCGTGGGATGTTTGACGACTGCGAGTGGTGTCATATCTATGGTAGGAGCTGAATTACCACAGGATGCCTGCATGATAAGTCATGTGTCAGTGCGTTGGGGTTCCCTCCAGAGCGCCTAGGCATGAGTTCGTAGGTCAGAAAACATCTAGGATACTTACTGTAGTTACAGTAGTAGATTAAGTCATGGCGAGGGATTGAACCCTACAAGATGAAGAACGGTTAAGGTCTTGCCCTCGGACCTATGTAGTATGGGCTGCATAGACTCTGAACAAGTACGCATTAGTGTCATATAATATAAATAAATGCATTAAGAACTAAGTGCACATCCACCACACGATATCAATAGGATAGTCTCTTTAGCTTTGATTGTGACAAGTTTGTGGTTTGTTAAGTAATGAGAATCGTTATACTGTTTCCGGCATAGAGAGGATAGCCGTGTATAATATTTCGTCAGTTGAATGAACTGACGCGCCCACAGTTTTATATGCAGGATAAAGATGCTTGACAATCGAAGTATACATGCTGCACAAGATTGTTTTAAATGTTGTTTCATGTAAATTATTGTAAAATTGCTTCCGCTGTGACAATGTACAAGTGTAATGTAACTCTGATGAAAGAAATGTTTTTATTTCTTTATAAAATTGTACGAAAGAAGTGTAAAGATCCTGTGGAACTTGAATTCAGTTGTATTTTGAAATTCGGGGTGTTACACATGTAGCCAAAGCAGTTATTCAAATTTGTATTTAATTAAACAATGCATAATACGGTTTTGAACTTTACCACTTAGCAACAAAATTCAAATAAATAATTAAATAACAATTTAAATTTGGTGAAGAACTTATCTTTAATTTAGATCTGAATTGGAAGTACACTGCAGTAGATCTAGTCTTCTCCCCAAATACAGAATACAAAACAATACCCAATGGATTGTCTCCATTGGTTAGATCCAGATCTGATTCCTTTTGACTGGATCTGGATCTGCTCCAACAGTCCAAACACCAAACAACAAATCTCCAACCAATAGAGCAGCTGTTAGAGTGGATCTATATCTGGATCTGCTCCAACAGTCCAAACACCAAAGAACAATCTCCAACCAATAGAGCAGCTGTTGAACCGGATCTGCTCCAATAGTTCAAACACCAAACAGCAATCTCCAACCAATAGAGCAGCTATTGGACTGTATCTGAATCTGGATCTGCTCCAACCACCCGAACACCAAACATCAAAAAACATCCAATCAAAAAATTGGATCTGAGTTGTCTCCTTCTCCTTCTATCTCACATGAAGATCAATGGAGAAGAAGGTGGAGGGAGAGGCAGCATCGACCTGCGGCTAGGCACGACAACAGTTGCTGCTGCGACGGTGTCCTCCACCTTCTCCACCACGACTCGACGAAGCTCTCCGACCACGTCAGCAATCCCCAGTCCTTGGGCTGACGGCGGATCCCCTCCTTGGGCTGACGGTGGATCCCCGGTTCTCGGCTTAAAAACCCGATCACTGTCTATATGAGGAGAAGGTGCGCCGGCGGATCCCCTCCTTGGGCTGACGGCGGATCCCCCACGATGGTCAGCGATCACGATCTGATCTGATCTCGATGGTCTGCGATCATGATCTGATCTGATCCCTCACGATCTCTCTGATCCCTCACGATCTCGAGAATCTCTATCTTAATCTCAAAATTAATTTATGAATATCTCAAGATTGTTAGAGATTATAAGAGATAATATCAATAGAAATTAGGGTTAATATCCTAGACTAAGGTGCTTGAGATATTTACCCTAGGTATCAAAATTAGAATACCTAAACTACTATCACAAGCCAGTATTTATAAGATAAATACTGGTTTGGTTACTGGGTTCTCAACCCACTCAACCCGCGTTCCGATATCCATACAATTAGTACGTGTAACACACGTGTTACCCATATAATAATGTTACACATAATATTATTCATATAGTGAGAATATACCTGTATATCCAACATTATTTGAGACGAAATTCCCAAATTACCCTTCACAACTTAATTTAGATGGGGATGATGGGCGGGCTCGATCACGACCATTGGATCTTGCCAGCAATGCCGTTTGCACGAGTCTATACAAATAGATCTATTTGCAACTGAGCATTGCTCTCTCTCTCTCTATATATATGCTAGGACATGAGAGCCCAAATGGTTTTACTGAATTTAGCCCTTTGACAAAATTTTAGTGGTAAATTTGTGGGTTCTTCAAGTTGGTTCTGAATACTTACAGAGGAAGTGACAACAAAGTTTGAGAGGAAGGACGGTGGAAGGGTACATGGGGATAACAGGGAGTTGGGTACATGAAAGGTACATCCTTTAGCCTTTGTTTTTTGAAGTACTAGTGTGCCAAACTTTTTGTTGTTAACGCAACAACCAAACATTACATATATCGAGCTTATCAATCACAGCTAATTTAATCAAACTCAAAATTGCAGCTAATTAACCACCTAGTTATTTACTCTCCTACTTAAACTAGTTAATTAATTACCCTCCTTTTGTCATCTCCCTCTTTCTTCTAAAAAAATGTAGTGCATGTCGTTTCATTAATAAAATTGTTAGATATTATATTATATACTTAGTTTCATATCAGATTGTGTATCAGTTTAAAATTTAGTTCCCTCCTATATATAGGAGACATTGTACCTACTTATAATATCATCCAATAATATTCTTCAATCTCTCTGTTAACTTTATCATGGTATCAGAGCGGTAAGTCTAAATTTCTTTCTCACTAATCCCTAACCCTAATTATACAAATTCCCCTATTCTCAACAACAACTCCAACCTCAACATTTGCAACCTTCTTCTTAACAACAACTCCAACCTCAACATCAACAGTAACAACACGCTTCATCAACTTCGTCAACAGTGGGCTGTCATCACCATCAATTCCAACTTAGACGACTTCTTCGAAACCCATCACCATCAGTTCCCTTTCTGTCTTCAACCCGACTCTTCTTCTTTCGTCTTTAACCCATCGACTCGAGCTCTCTTCCGCTGCCTCATCCTCCTACTCCACTCTATCATCATCTCCTCAAACTTCCCATACTCCAGCAGCACCATCACCAAATATCACAGCCTCGCAGCCCTCTAAACCTCCCGACCTTCTTCGTCGACAACTCTACACCCTACAATTATCTCCTCTGAAAT
This sequence comes from Hemerocallis citrina, assembly GCA_017893485.1. Lineage (NCBI taxonomy): Eukaryota > Viridiplantae > Streptophyta > Magnoliopsida > Asparagales > Asphodelaceae > Hemerocallis > Hemerocallis citrina. The sequence goes on from CM030366.1 coordinate 121,203,562, forward strand.
CACCTCCGCAATCCCTGGCCACCACCCTCCCACAGCAACACCGAAACCCTAGCTCTTGCTGTTGTTTTTCTCTTCAATTATTCAAACTCATATCCTATTTCTAATTCCAAACCCGAAACCGGAAACCCTATAAACCCAAACCCAAATCACCTTATACCCGACCCGCCACCTCAATAACCCTTTACCCGAAAAAGAAAAAGAAAAACGACATGAGCCAAAACCAGACCCAAAACCCGATAACCACCTCCAAATCACAATCCAAACCTGATATCCAACTCCAAACCACTTAACCCCTCTACCTGTTTACTGCTGTTGCCGTCACAGTCACTGTTACCACCACCGTCGCCATCGTCACTAGTCGTAAATCATTTTTTAAAAAAATTGCAGGTACTCTTTCTTCTCCAATGGAATCTTAGTCTCATCAGTCTCTTTCACTATCCACCGACTTCTCCGCTACTACATTTTCCTCTTCACTCCCCCCTCACATCCCGATCTCCATCCAGATTCAGATAGATGCAGCGTTGTCATCATCCTGATTCTGGCCTCCTCCATTCTCCTCCCAAAATCATCCTTAACACTGTCCTACCCTTCTTCTGCAACCGGCAACACAATCAAGCTCCATATCCTGATCTTGAAACTAGCAGCAGTTTTTCCCTCATTTCGATTCATGCCACAACAACACCAGTCTCATTCCTCCTCACAGCATTTCTTCCATTACATCATCGGCCATGACCGTTACTCCAGCCTTGCCGATTCTTGCTGATTGGGCTAATCTCCAGCATCACCTCGCTCAGCTTATTTTCTAGCTCTTGGATTAGTCTATCACTACTGATCCCTCTGCCCCTGCATTCTCTGTTACTCCTGGTATGAATTCTTCATGGATTTTAGATTCTGGTGCATCACATTATCTTACTAGTAATTATACACTGCTCACCACCAGCACTGCATTTCCCTCTCTTTCCATCCCTACAGACTGCCGATAACTCACAACTTCGCACTACACACTCAGGGTCTATTAGCTCTCACACTCTCACATTGCCTTATGTCCCTTATGCTCCTCATTTATCCATGAACCTTATTTTCATTAGTACGCTATGCGATAGTGGTCTTGTCGTTACATTTAATTCTTTAGGTTGTTCTATCACTGGTTCTCACACTGTCAGGAGTTTGGGTGTGCTAGATGACATGATTGTCTATATCATCTGGATTTTCTTCATGCACAAAAATCTCATCCTCATTTTGCTGGTGTTGTGCTTTCTGATGTTGATTTGTGGTAGAGACGTTTAGTACATATTAGTGAGTTTTGAATCAAGACTTTAGCCCATAATGGTGCCCTTGGTACTCTTTCTTTTACTCATTTGTCTGATTGTCAGGGTTTTCATTTGGCCAAACACATAGCACTTCCTTTTACTAACAAAATCACTTCTCAAACCATCCATCTTTTTCAACTTATTCACTCTGACATATGGGGATCATCTCCTACACATTCTCACAAAGGCTAGATCTATTATGTTAGTTTCATCGACGACTTTACTTGATACACATGGTTGTTTCTTATGCACCAACGCTCTGAGATACCTGATATTTACCATTTTTTACGAACATGATTCACACTCAGTTTGGTGTGCGTATTAAAATCTTTTCCTCAGATGATGCTCGTGAGTACACTTCCGCTGCTATGAGATCGATCCTTCAATCTCATGGTACACTCTTTGCAATCATGTCCTCACATGTATGAGCAGAATGGTATAGCTGAACGCAAGCACCGTCACATCCTTGAGACAGCTCGCGATCTTCTACTATTCTTTTCAGTTCCACATTCTTTCTGGGCTAAAGCTGTCATGACGTCTGTTAGTCTAATTAACATCACCCCATCGTCTACTCTGTCTGGCACATCACCTTTTGAGGCTCTTCGTCACTCACCACAAGACTATAGTATGCTTCGTACTTTTGGGTGCACATGTTATATCATTCTCCCTCCCACTGAGTAGGGCTGTTCATACTTTGGTTAAAATCGATTACCGAACCGAACCGAACCGAACCGAAATTTACCAATTTGGTTCGGTTTTTCGGTTTTCGGTTCGGTTTTGATCCAAACCGTAGTTTTTTTAGAGAGTTCGGTTCGGTTTTTGGTTGGCTTCTAAATAAACCGAACCGAACAAAAAACTGAACTTTTTTTGGACCAAAATAAATTATACCCCCTAGGATTCATCTCAAACTAAGCTCCTATGCAAGTGCACTTCAAAAGCTCCATCTCAAATCATAAAATTAGAAAAGTAAAGCAAAATAATCAACTCAAGGCTTCAAAAATTGATTAAGTCACCTTAGCTCCATTGGGAATAACTTCACGCAGCTCCTTTACACGGTTTTCAATCATTTGCCGATCTTTCGGCCTTGGTCTGGGGTTCTCTCCAGGTCTGGATCTCTTTCTACTTACTTTACCCACTTCAGCAACCTTTTTCGCAGAATGATTATCACAGTTCAGTTTCTGACAATTTTCAATCCACAGGTTAATTTGAGACTAATAGTCTTCACTTCTTTCAATGGTACACGAAGACTTAACTAAACTAGAAGCTGCTGGCTGATACTTTGTTGAAGCCTCCCAACCATTGTTGATCAAACTAGTCTAAAGTGAAGAACCATTGTACTAAAAATTTTGGTTAGTTCGGTTATTAACCGAACCGAACCGATAAAATTCGGTTCGGTTCAAACCAAATTTTATCAGTTTCGGTTCGGATTTCGGTTTCAAATATACCAAACCAAAAATTTTGGTTCGGTTCGGTTTCACATCGATGAATAGCCCTACCACTGAGTGCACAAAGCTCACCGCCCGAGCTGCCAAGTGTGTTCACCTAGGTCTCATCCTGAGCATAAAAGATATCGTTGTTTTGATCCCGTAGCTGGTCGTATTCGTATTTTCCGACATGTCTCCATTGTGGAAGACTCTCCATACTACTTGAGCTCTCATGGGGATGCTAGTATTCTTGACTCCCAAGTTGTTGGGCCTATCTTCCCAGCCAAACCTTCATGCATTCCATTTGATTACACTCTTTTGGCTCCTTTCTTATCTCATACTGACGTTCCACCTATTATTCCTCCTACGGAGACACCACCAACCTTCCCACAGCATTATGCACCCTCACCACCTGCACCTCTGTAGCTGCATGTGCCCATACCACCTATCTCACCCCCACACACTGTCCATCCACCACCAGTCCGTCAGTCTACATGCTCTACGTCGGGCATCCCATCGGCACGTTCCACACCTAATGCCACTAGTCATTCTGACCAGTTTGGTTTTGCCACCCTAGCCTCCTACTCACCATAGTTTCATGCGTATGTTACTGCTGTACACTCCACACATTAGCCCAGAATCTATCAGGAAGCTATTCAATATCCTGAGTGGTGGGAAGCTATTATAGAAGAGTTCAGTGCATTTGATCAGACTGGCACGTGGGATGTTGTTCCACTGCATGTGGGCATCCAGCCTGTTAGCAGTAAGTGGTACTTCACGGTCAAATACAGACCTGATGGCTCCATTGAGCTGCACAAGGTTTGTCTAGTTGCCTGATGATTTATTCAGGAACATGACATTGATTATGAGACTTTTTTCCCAGTTGCACAGATGGCTACAATTCGCACTCTCTTTGCTGTTGCCTCCGTTCGTCAGTGGCCATTATACTAGATAGACGTGAAGAATGCATTTCTTCATGGTACCTTATCTGAGGTTATTTATATGCATCCTCCTTCTGGCCTTCCCACTTATTCTCGTCATGTTTTCGGTCTGCGTCGAGCTATATATGGTCTGAAACAGGCCTTTCGAGCCTGGTTTGAGTGTTTTCGTAGTGTCATCACACAGGCTGGTTTCCGTCAGAGTTCAAAGGACCACTTTATGTTCATGTGGTTATCACCGTAGGGGAGGGTCCTTCTATTATTATATGTTGATGACATGATTATTACCGGGGATGACTCCACAGGCATTGCATCCACCTAGAAATACCTTCAGCAGCAGTTCCATATTTAAGATCATGGTAGATTACGCTACTTTCTGGATCTAGAGATTGCACATGGATCTCGATGGATACTTATTTCTCAACAGAAATACACATTTGATATTATCTCCACTGCATGTCTCTCTGACATTCGATCAGTTGATACTCCATTAGAGCTTCATATGAAGCTTCTTCCCACAAATGGTAAGTTCCTTTTCGACCCCACTAGATACATGCAGATTGTTAGACAGCTTATCTACTTATGCATGAGTACCCAATATTGCTCATGCAGTCAGTATTATTAGTCAGTTTATTTCCGCTCCTACATCAGTTCACTACGGTGCTTTTCTTCAAATCCTCAAATATCTTCGGGGCACTATCACTCACTCATTATTCATACCTTCTACATTCAAACTAGAGCTCAGTGCATATTCTGATTCAGATTGGGCAGGTGATCCTACCACCAGAAGGTCTACCACATGTTTCTTTCTATTTCTTGGTGATTCGCTGATCTCAATGCGAAGTAAGAAACAGAAAGTTGCTGCATGTTCTTCCCCCGAAGTTGAGTACAGAGCAATGACAGTTACTACTAAAGAGTTTATTCATGTTCGTTGGTTGCCAGATATGGTTGTCACTCTTACAAGAGTTATCCCTCTTCATTGTGACAACCAGAATGCATTGCACATTGCAAGCAACCCGGTCTTTCATGAGCAAACTAAGCATGTAGAGATAAATTGCCACTATGTTCGTGAGCGCTTTGAAGCATGAACCATTTCTCTTCACTCTGTTACATCTTCACAGTAGACAACAGATTTCTTTATCAAATCTCACATTGTTCAGAAATTTCGTTACTTGGTGGGCAAACTCACACTGTTCGACCCACCGTGAGTTTGAGAGGGAAGTTAGATATTGTATTATATACTTAGTCCCATATCGGGTTGTGTATCAGTTTAGTATTTGGTTCCCTTCTATATATAGGAGATTTAATATTATCCAATCTCTTTGTTAACCTTCTCAGAAATAAACAGCAAAACCAAAACGAGAATATATATATATATATCTATATAATAAAACACAAAGAAAGCTATCAAGTGGCTCTCCTTCAATCCCCCCAAAAATCAACGGCTCAGATCTAACCTTACAAAACATATTTCCCCTCCAAAAGTTTTTCCCAAAACTCAAATTTAAATCTCCAACCCAAAACAACTCCTATATTTTTATTTTTATTTTTTTTCCTCTCTCTCTCCCTCCCGCTTCTATTCAAAAAATTAAGAAATAAAAATTTAAAAATTTTTAAAATATTAAAAAAATAAAAAAATTAAAAACTTTTAAAACTTTAAAAATAATTCAAAATTTTTTTTTATAAAAATTATATAATATGTTTTTTGCTCTATATTTGCTACTTCAATTAATTTGTTGGACCTCCAGAACTATTTTATATGATCAAATAAGGTGCACCGTTCCGAAGACGTGCCGTAGGCACGTGTCAACGGGCAAACCTAGTATATATATAACTTGGAAGGTCCGAAAATGCTATCCCTACAACCATAAAAACAAATAGAAAAAGTAAAAAGATAACACAACTAACATGCAAACAAGAGCAATAATTCCCCCAGGAAGTAGGCATGGAGTGTCGGCTAGTCTTCCATCTTTAGTCGTCCTCTAATAATCCAAGGTTGGTCTTATCTCAATTTTGTATACACAGTTTAGTTAAGCTCTATGAGAACAACCGCCCAGCGTTAGGAGAACGGAAACTACCCATATATATCCAACAATATATACGATGCATGATGTGAGAAAATCTTGCTGAGATATGCTTTCTCTCTCTTTTTCCAAATGCATATTGGCAACTGCGTGTGGACCACTTTATCTCAATCAAGCCAAGTGGAGGTAGAAGATGACAATACTATGAGCTAATTAGTCTTCATCTAGGGAATGCATGCAACTATCAGGATCGAAAACAAGTTGTAGACTTAAGATCCACTGGGCCTAGGTAGGTAGCAATACGGGACCAAAGATTTTAGGTCCACACCCCTCCAAACCAATAACCACCCAAGATATACAAGCTCTTCCAAACATATTGCTCACATCATTATCATCTCTCATCTCTAATCTCTAATCTCTAATATCTTTACTATTTTAATGAGAGAGTTGAAATTTGTAACCAAACAAATCCTAGTTTTGTAACTAAACAAACACATATAATACACATGCAAAATAAATTCAACAAATACAAATATTTGTAGATAAACAAATCCGTGCATCGCCCTTTCATACCTAATATAAAGAATATTTCTACACAAACAAATCCGTGCATCGCCCGTTCATACCAAATATAAAGGCGGTATAGGAGTGTAAAATGAATAGGACGGTCCGTCGTTCGTTCGAGTCCGGCTCGAGAAATGGTCCGACCGTGAACTGTCCGAATTGTTATACGAACCGATCCTGAACAAATTAATTATTCGCTCCTATTCTTTACCGAGCTCGAGTCGGACATAAGTCCGTCCGAATATTGTTGTGGTCCGATACTTTACCGAACTGAGTCCGGACTATAAAAATTTTGTCCTACCTAGACCGAGCCGGACATAAGCCCGTCCGAGTAGAATTTCGGTCCGAGCTTGAACATATGGCTGTCTGATCCCGTCCGGTTTGATTTACAGTCCTAAGGAGGTATCAGGTTCAAGGCCAGACTACGTTGAAATTTTTTACTTTTAAAAAATAGCATCGCACGTGTAAATTACTAGTCTAATATTATAATGAGATAGTTGGGTTTGTATAACCGAATAAGCGTGTGCATTGTAACTAAACAAACCCGTATAACGCACGTTCATGCTAAATTCAATCAAATAAAGTGTAGATTAAATCCAAAATTCAATCTCAAAATTAAACCATACATCTCTCTATCTATTCCTCTCCCTTTCATTCTTGCGACCCGCACTACCACCCCCGTCGCACACCCTTCTCTCTCTCCTTCTCTCTCTTGCAACAAGCCCCCCCCCCCCCCCCCCCCCCCCCCCCCGTGTTTTTTTTAAATTTTATTTATTTTATTGGGTTCGGATCAAATCGAATTGTTTATTATAATCATGTCAAAAGGTTAAGATTGAACACTAATTAGTATTTCAATTATTTGATAGGATGGAGGGTCATTCACAAACTTCAAATGCCCACAAGCTTTTTGATCAAATGTTTCAGTGAATATGAAGGTAAGTTGTATTGTCTTCTTTCTTTATTTAGTTGGTTGTTTGTTATAAATTTTATTTGCACTCTTTCATTGCAATTGGGGCTGATTCAATTGTTATTATAGTATTCATGGTTGATGATATATTACTGCATGCCAAGACTGAACAAATATTGCATTTCAATCCACTTTAGGAAGCATAACTTCATTGTAGTGACTAGATGTTCTACCATCTTTCGATGACGTACATCGCGCACACGCGGATTGCTAGTTTCTTTAATCAAACAGAGTGGTAGTTGTCTTACGATTCAAGTGACTCTACTATAAACACCTTTTGCTACGCATTTTGCTATTTAACTTGTGTCACTTCAGAAAGTAAGTATAGAATGAATCAAGTGACTTGTAGGAATCATATCATTGCTCATTATGCATTGGGTCGCCATCCGATCCTCAAGGAGACCCTTTATTGAGAACTCAAAAAATGCACGCTCTAGTTGTACATACTTTATACTAATCCCTGACAAGGAGGGTTAGGCAAATACCAATTTTGTAGATTTGGATCCTTTCCGACTTTGGCTTTGGATGATTAGCACGTTGTGAATATTACTATTTAGTATGCAATCAAAATAGCTATCAAATGGATCATGTGCATGTACACACTCAGTTTTGGACTTAAGAGTTCTTCTCCTCTAGCACTAATGTATAACGTATCCTGTGTATAATGGAAGAATTGGGATTGTCATTTGTCAACATACAAATCCGTATGTTGCACGTGCAACTCCAACTCTCCCATTAATTACAACAAAAATAAACAAATAAAAAAATCCACCTATTTAAAACGTGCAACGCATGTACAAAACAATTTTATAATATTTTTTAATACTAAACACATATGTTGCATGCATAACTCAAATTCTACTTATAAACACGTGCATTGCACGTACAAATTGTAAATTTTTCTTTAAATTTTTTTTCCAATTACGTGCAACGCACGTCCAACTCCAAAACTATTTCTTAACACGTACATCGCACGTGAAAATCCTCCAACTCTTATCAAAACGTGTATCGCACGTGAAAAATACTAATACTAATACTAATAATAATAATAATAATAATAATAATAATAATAATAATCTCTAATATTATAATGGGAGGACTTAGTGTCATTTGTAAATCTACCACTCCGTGTATTGCACGTGTATAACTAATATAAAGGAGGTCTCAGGTTCGAGTCCTCACTACGTCAAATTTTTTACTTTAATTTTTTTAAAATATATTAAATGTGCATCACATGTGTAAATTACTATCTATCTATCTATCTATCTATCTATCTATCTATAATATATATAATCTTTACTATTTTAATGGAAAAGTTGGAATTATAAATCTACCTACTTCCGTACAACGCACGTGCAACTCCAACTCTTCCATTATAGTTGTTAGATGATAATATTAGTTTAGTCCCATATTGGTTATGTATCAGTTTAGTTTTCTATTCTCTTCTATATGTATGAGCCATATTGTACTCAGTTTAAATCAGTCAATAAAGAATTATTCTCATCCAATAATCTTAACATGGTATCAGAGCCTATAATCCTATAAGGTCTATACTAATTTGATCCTCGTTATTGAGGTGGAGTGATTCTCGTCTTCTTCGGAATCACTCCACCTCCCAACATCTCTCTTCCGCTCCCGATCAAATATCAAAACCCTAATCAACTATCTCCCCCCAAAACCCTAAATCTCCAATACCCTAGCCGTCGTCAAACAACAAGATCCAAAAATCTCAGCCGTCATTAACCCTAATCACCATTATCATTAATCTTCAGTCGCTTCTCCCTCTTCCTCCTTCTCCCTCTTCTTCTTTTACAACCGAAACCCACCTGAGCTTCGCCAGCCTCCCATCTCCATCACCTTTCTCTCTTCCTTGTCTTTCTCTCTCCCCGTCATCCATCTCTTCTCCCTCTCTCCTGTAGTCCTGTGTATCTCAGAACCCATCTCCAATTTCTCACCCTCATCCTTACCAAAACCCAATCGCCTCACCATCATCATCCAGACCACACCTCCCTCATCTCCGATCTTCACTTCATAGCTTCGGCCAAACCCAACAATCTCCAACTATACTACTTCCTTCCTCTCCAACTCCAACCCCACCTCAACGCTATCGATCTCTGTTGAACCCAATCCCCTCGTCGTCTTCATCCCGTCCCCGCCAACAGCCTGATTCTTTCTCATTTTTAGGGTTTTCTTCTCCTCCTCCTCCATCTCCAATTTAAATTTCCATATTTCTATTTCTAGATCTAAATAGCCTCTCCATCCATCTCCCGTTTTTTAAGCCTTAAATTAGTTTAGTTGACATTTTTTTTCTTCTTATTTGTTTTAACCCAAAACCGAAACTCTTTTGTTTTAACCCGTGCGCCGTGCTCTCTCTCTCTCTCTCTCTCTCTTGTTGCTGTTTGGTGTTTTTTTTCCCGTTTGGTGTTTTGCCTCTTAGTGTTTTGCTGTTTGCTGTTCTGCCATTGTGGATTACTGTTTTTCCAAAAAAAAAAAAAATCTTTTTGCAGGTTCTTATGCTTCTACATCCAGATCGTCAACTCACTCTGGTTGATTGATCGTGATTTTGAGAGGGGTGTTATCAGCATCTAGTTCTTAGTCATCGACAATTCTCAAGTCTGGGATGAGATCCTATCATCGACCATTCTCAAGTCAGGGGTGAGATCCCAGCATCGACTATGTCTCAAGTCAGAGGTGAGATCCCGTCATTCTATTTCTCAGTTCAGGGGTGAGATCCCAGCATCGACTATGTCTCAAGTCAGGGGTGAGATCCCATCAGTCTACTTCTCAGTTCCGTCACATGCGCTATCAAGCGCCTTACTGTACCACAGTCTGTCGTTCCTTCCACATCAACATCGTCAGTATTCCAAACTCTTGTTGCTTGAACCAACTTGAGTTTGAGAGGGGGTGTTAGATGATAATATTAGTTTAGTCATATTGGTTATGTATCAGTTTAGTTTTCTATTCTCTTCTATATGTATGAGCCATATTGTACTCAGTTTAAATCAATCAATAAAGAATTATTCTCATCCAATAATCTTAACAATAGTCTTCACATTACTTTTAAAAATATATAATCCTATTTATTAAGACATGCATTACACGTGTAAATCAGCGTTTTCACTTTATTTTTAAAAAAAAATAATACGTGCATAACACATGTAAATTACTATAATACTATAATGGGAGAAGGACTTAGTGTCATTTGTAAATCTACCAATTCGTGCATTACACGTGTATAACTAATATAAATGAGGTCTTAGGTTCCAGTCCTCACTAAGTCATATTTTTTACTTTAAATTTTTTAATATATTAAATGTACATCACACGTGTAAATTACTATCTATCTACTTATCTATCTATAATATAATATATAATAACTATTATAATGGAAGAGTTGGAGTTGTAAATTTACACACACAAAAAATATGTGCATCACACGTGTATATTACTAGTATCATGAATGTGAGAGTGAAAAAACTTGATAACCGAACCCTTGAAAAGTTGATTTGCCCTGCTACCGACATATAAAAATTTATAAAAATTTAAATGTGATTCTGGTAACACCTTTTTAGATATTAATTAGGGTACTTTATATCCTGCTAATAATAGAGTCAATCTTGAGGAATTAGAAACTCTTTTTTCTTAAATGAAAATTTATCAAGCTATTTGTGACCTCCCTCTGGACTTTGCTCCAGGTCCAGATGGCATTCCTAGGGAAGAGTTAAAAGCTGATATTGTGGGCATCTTTCAGGAATTATATGACAACATAATTGTTTTTTCTAAAATCAATTATACTTATATAATTCTCATTCCTAAAGTTGCTAGTGCTACCAAAGTTAATCAATTTAGACCTATTAATTTTCTTAATGTTATCTTTAAGATCATTATGAAAGTTTTAGCTAACATACTAGCTAAAGTGATTGGCAATCTTGTAGGTATTTCTCAATCTGGAGTTATTAAAGATAGATTCATCTTGGATAGTGTTGCTGCTACTCAAGAGGTTATTCACTCTATTCATCTTGATAAATCTGAAGGTATTTTACAAAAATTAGATTTTGAAAAAGCATATGATAGCTGGGATTTTTTTGAAGAATATCATAATTACTAGGGGTTTTGGTCCTAAGTGGGTAGGCTGGATTTTTAATAGTCTTTACTCAGGTACCTCCTATGTTATTATCAATAACACTGAAGGAAAGAAATTTATTTGTAAAAGGAGCCTTAGACAAGGTGACCATATTTCCCTTCTCTTATTTGTTCTAGTGGCTGATGTATTCAACTGCATGCTCTCTAATGCTTGGGATAATGGTCTCATTAAAGGATTGGGAGGCTTTCCTTCTTTGAAAGGTATCCTTAATTTACAATATGCAGATGATACTATCTTATTCTCATATTGTGATGGTTTAATGCTTAGAAATCTTAAATTTCTTCTATATTGTTTTGAATGTGCTTCTTGTATGAAAATTAATTTCTTTAAATCTTCTACTATCTGGATTGGAGGTGATATTGATGGACAAGATGAAATTGATGCCTTTTTTGATTGTCCTAAAGGTTCTTTTCCATTGAATTATTTGGCTATACCATTGAGAATTGGTAACATTCACAAACCAGATTGGTACCCTGTTATTGACAAAATTGAGGATAGGCTCAATAGTTGGTCTGGCTGATCCTTATCGAGAGCTGGTAGATTGACACTTATTAATTCAATCCTCTCCAGTATTCCTATTTATCTTATGTCTTTTTTCTATATTCGTGTTTGGGTGATTAATAAGATTGACCAACTTAGAAGAAGGTTATTTTGGGTTGCCTTTTCTACCTTTTCTAATCAAGGAAAATGTCTTATGAAATTGTCTAGGGTTTGTAAGAGCAAATGCGAAGGAGTTATATGTGTTATTAACTTGAGAAATCAAAATCTGGCGTTGCTTGGGAAATGACTTTGGAATTGTATTTATTCTGATGATAAAATATGGATCAGACTTCCTTCTATTTGTTCTTCCTTTTGGAAGGGTATTTGGAAAGTAGCTTCTCCTTTCAAGTGTGGTTTACAGAAGATATGTGGAGATGGTAAGAATGTGAGATTTTGGCATGAATTTTGGATTGATAACTGCAATCTGTCTTCTTTTATTCCTAATCTATATAAGATTGCTACTTCCCCTAATGCTACTGTTTTCTCTTTATATACTACCAATATATTTGAGAAAGTTTTGAATATTAGCTTTAGAAGGATTCTTTCACTTCAACAGACTCATGACTTCAATTCACTTCTTCATTTATTAAATAACTATGATTGGAACCCTATAAATTGATTTAGATGGAGATGGAATAATTCAAGTGTTTTTACTGTTAAGTCCTTTTATAACTTTCTTAATGCTAGTGGTCAAATTTGTCCCTTTTATAGGTTCATTTGGCAAAATGTGGCACCTCTTAAGGTTAGAATTTTAGTTTGGCTTGCTATTCATGATAGACTTTTACTGTGGACAATTTGAATAAGCGAAATCTTGCAATTGGTCAAAAATGTGTCCTCAGTTCTTGCTCTAATGAATCTTCTCTTCATATTTTTGTTAAATGCTCTCTCATTCTTAAACTTTGTCTTAATTTTAGAGTTTTCCCCCCATCTATTAAATCTTGGTGGGGCTTATGGAGATTGAAGAGAATTCCTAAGAAATTAAGGCTACAATGGGATATGATTATGATGGCTTTAATTTGAGTAATTTGAAAGGAAAGAAACAATTGGATTTTTCTTAAGAAATCTACTGATATTGTTAACAATGTTGAGTCTATTTGTGTCTTTGTTTCCTTTTGGTTAGATATTCTCCCTCTTGCAAAGAAGGCAAAGGTGGACATGAGTGGTTTTTTCTGATGCTTGCAAATCTTTCATTCCTCAAGTGCACAATATCACTAGCATGACCAATCAGGATGTTTCTCAATCTTCTACTCCATATACTACTCAGTTTGCATCTGATGCTAATGTGGCTGCTGCCTCTATTATCGACTCTATTGTTATTGATGATGATGTTCAATCTTCTGCTCAAATGGCTACTCAGACTGCTCCTGATGCTTATGTGGCTGCTACTTCTGTTATCAGCACTATTGTTATTGATGATGATGTCCAGTCTGATCAGGTTGAACCTCTTTCTTGACACTTTTAAAGAGGGTCCTGCTCAGGGCTCTGTTGAGGATCCAGTTTCTAACTCTATTGCAACCATCTTAACTATGTCGGCCCAAACCAAGAGTACATCACAAGATTTCTTCTAGTCCAGAACTTGCAGGCATCAATTGAAGCTAATCAGACCAATGTTGATGTTTAAATCTCTTTATATTAGTTTCTTACTTTTTGGAGACTCTTTGCTTCTCTATGTTTTGCTATGTTTCCTCGAGGAATTTTTGTTAAAGAGCTCTTATGTTTGAGGAAATTTTGTTTTCTTTTTATGTTCTGATCTTGAACTTGCTGCTTGTAATTTCTTACCGTTGTAAGACCTTTTGTTTTTATACATATTGGCTGGAGTCTGCGGACTCTATCCCTATTGTCAAAACAAACAAAAAAATACTGTTTAACCGATTACTCAAAATTTTGAACGGAAATCAAATGAATGGCGTCTATGATATGTTTAGAATAATCCTATTTATGAATGTTCATGATCTAATGACAGGTACATATTCACATAAACTATCTAATTGGTGTCATAATAGTAGATTAGCAAAGGAAAGAGTATACCTTCAATGTGTCAGAAAGTACATTTATCCACCTTTTCAAGAGTTCAAGAGTTCTTTAAAATTACAGCTAATTGATTTTTCTCACATCTAACAGACCCAATACCAAATATAATTTGGTTTATATCCAAACAAATTATCTCGATGAGCTGTTGATGGCTCCATAAACAATTAAACATCCCCACTTAATCTCTACGTTCTATATATATACAAGTCAATATACAAACCATCGCATTGAAAATATATATTAGATAAAAAAAAGGTAAGAACTTTAATTATTTTGTCATTTTTCGAAAATTGATACAGATTCAAATCTAGACGTAATAGGAGTCCAATTTATGAAAGATCCCGACACTCCCATTTGCTTTCATGACTGTCTGTATAAGAAACACTGAACAAATACCCGACATTCTCAATTGCATTCACTCGAGTGTTTCCAACATTGATGTATTCAATATCTTCAATACCAATTCTATCAGATCATCTGTCATGCTTGAGTGGGTCATCTGTTTTTCTTTTGGGTGGACAAAATACGGCTACCACATCATGTTTCATTAATCAGTAAACAATGAAACTAAACATAGGCATTAAGGTATTGTCTCTACTCTCTACTAAAAAACAACCAAAATAAAAAAGAAATAAATAGTAGCATAAGTAAACAGGCCAGACCAGGTCAACACAAGCATGAATGTGCAGAAAGCATGAAGCACCAAAACCATTGATCTCGGCCTGAAATTATAATAGTGCCCAAACTTAAACATCACCAATCAACAAATTATGTATATGCTTCCCAACATAACAAATGAGATTGATTCATCAAACCACAGTAAGACAAAAGGCTCAGGTTACACTATCAAAAGACAAATCACTCTATCGTGACTATAAAACAAGGTAGTCAATATTCATCATAATAAACAACAACAACAAAAAAAGACAACCAAAATAATAGAGAAGGCGTGGACGCTTAGTCCGAACATCTCTAGAGTCATCAAGGAGTCCTGGGAGGTGTCCACGACGAATAGTGATGCTATATCGAGATGGATCGTCAAGCTGCGTCGCCTTAGGAAGCGCCTTAAGAGATGGGCAAAGGAGGAGTTTGGGGAGGACAAGGAAAAAAAAGAAAGATTAGGAAGGAGAATTCAAGAGTTGGAAAAAATCGAGGAGGACAGAAATCTAAACGTGGGGGAATTTGACGAGCTTGCAGCCAGTAGGACGGAAATCTATAGAATAGGAGAAATGGAAGAATGCTATTGGAGACAGAGATCGAGGATTCAATGGCTTAAGGAAGGAGATGCAAACACGGCCTTCTTCCACAAGGTGGCCAACGGAAGAAGGAGGCACAATCAAATCGCGGGACTATTTGTGGAAGATGAATGGACGGAAGATGAGTCCGTTATTAGAGACCATATTGATAATTCGTTCAGAGATCTTTTGGGGAGGAAGAGGGCTATAAGAGGTGAATTGACATCGAACACATGGAACGAGGAGCATCTCGAGGGAGGGGAGAGATTAGAAGAGAACTTCACTGAGGAAGAGGTTCTTCAGGCTATTAAGAGGTTGGGACAAGATAAAGCGTCAGGCCCAGATGGATTCCCGATATTCTTTTACTCAAAATATTGGGCAATCATCAAGAAAGACCTGATGGATATCTTCCATGAGCTTTTCACCGGGGAGGCACAGATGGAGAGGCTGAACTATGCAAATGTGGTCCTTATCCCGAAAAAGGCAGAAGTGCTCAGGTTCAGGGACCTCCGGCCCATCAGCCTGCTTAACGGGTCTTTTAAGATCATCACTAAGACCCTTGCCAATAGATTAAGCTTAGTTATCAACGACATTGTTGGGGAGGCCCAAAGTGGGTTCATTAAAGGAAGGGACATTCTAGATAGTATAGCATCGGCTCACGAAATGGTGTTCAGAGGGAACAAAGACAAGGTTGGCGGTTTCCTCCTGAAGCTAGACTTTGAAAAGGCATACGACACAGTAGAGTGGGAGTGCGTGGACGAGGCGTTAAAGCTGAAAGGACTTGGGATCAAATAGAGGATGTGGATGAGGAAGTGCATCAGAAATGGCAAATCCTCCGTCCTAGTGAATGGATCGATAGGAAGGGAGATCCGATGTAAGAGAGGACTCAGACAGGGAGATCCACTATCACCGCTAATTTTTGCCATTGTCACTGACGGTTTATCGGAAATGAGTAAAAGAGGATCGGAGGCAGGACTGGTCAAAGGGGTCAAAGTAAAGGGGATCACGGAACCCCTATCAATCTTACAGTATGCGGATGACACCTTAATGTTCGGTCTGGCTAAGGTGGAGGAAATACTGGCTATACATATCCTATTAAGATGCTTTGAATTCTGGTCCGGTCTGGCAGTGAACTTTCAAAAGAGTTGCATCACAGCACTTAGCAACACAAACGGAGGTGCTGGAGAGATCGCCTCGGCTCTGATGCAGTGCGAAACTAAGGAGTTTCCAATCAAATATTTGGGTACGCCTATCAGACCCGGAAAGCTGCGTAAGGAGGACTGGGTACCCTTAGTGGAAAAGATTGAGAAAAAATTGGCGGGATGGAAAGGGAAATTTCTATCACTGGGAGGCAGAATTACCTTAATCAATTCTGTACTTAGTAGCATCCCTACATACCTCATGTCGATTTATGAGATTCCCAGTTGGGCTATCGAAAGAATCGATAGATGTAGGCGGAATTTCTTATGGAAAGGTACGCGAGATGATAATAAGGGCATTAACTTAATCAGGTGGGGCAGAGTTTGTAAAAAGAAGGAATTTGGCGGTCTGGGGATCCTTAATCTCAGAGACATGAATAAGGCACTACTGTCCAAGTGGTGGTGGAAGATGCACAGACAACGCAAAGCGTGGTGGAGTAACTCATTCATGAGATACCGTAGAAGAAAGATTGTCAGATTTGGTGGGAAAGCTAGGCATGGGAAGGCATCCGGTATCTGGAAGGGTGTAGCCAAGGTTGGAGATATCTTTCATATGAACACGATATGCAAATTGGGTAAGGGAAACAACATCAGATTTTGGAAAGACAAATGGTGCGGTGACAATACCCTACAATCTATCTTCCCCGACATTGTGGCGGTTGCAAGGAGGCCGGACGCCCTCGTAGCTGATGTTTGGAAGCGAGATTCCCTAGCATTGGAGCTCACGGAAAGCCTATCGAGCGAGGGACAGCAACAATTGGTTAGGCTTAGCGCGTTATTGCAAGAAGAGGGGTCACAAGACAGATCGCAGGAGGATGTGAGAATTTGGAGAATAGGGGATAACCAAACCTATTCGGTTTCCAACATGTACGGTTTCCTAAACGACGGGGGTCTAAGGAATGCTCATGCAAGTATCATTTGGAAGGCAAAAGTCCCCCCCAAAGTTAAAGCGTTCATGTGGCTGGTTCTAAATGACGGTATACTTTCTAAGACTAACCTTAAGAAACGTAACATACTGAATGACGCAATGT
Organism: Hemerocallis citrina; assembly: GCA_017893485.1. Taxonomy (NCBI): domain Eukaryota; kingdom Viridiplantae; phylum Streptophyta; class Magnoliopsida; order Asparagales; family Asphodelaceae; genus Hemerocallis; species Hemerocallis citrina. The sequence continues at coordinate 121,220,969 of CM030366.1, forward strand.
GTCAGCGGTGTTTGGTAGAAGAGGAAGACACCGCGCACCTCTTCTTCCGATGCCCTAGAGCGAAGATAGTTTGGGAGATATTGAGTTTGGGTTTTCACACGACAACTATTCCGAGTAGCACCAACGACGTCTGGGGGGTATGGAGATCAAATCACATTAACAAAGAGTATTCATGGCTATGGGATATTTCAGTTGGGGCTATTCTGTGGAGTATTTGGCTAGATAGGAATGACTATTGCTTCCGTAACTGTAAATGCACTTTTTATATGTTCATTCATAAACTGCTGGTTCTAATAGAGGCATGGGCAGGTCAAGCAGGAGCATGGAAGAAGCCAAGGATAGAATGATGGCAGGACAGGATTGATAGCCCGACACTGGGAGACTTCCAGCGAGGTGGGGAGAGACTCAGGCTATGGTAACCGGGCTATGGGGAAATGTGGTACTCTTTTGATGTTGAAAGTTGTAAGGTGGAAAGATTTTTATTGTAATAGACTAGTTAAAGGTTCTGGTGTATTGGACCTTTTATGTGTTGGACTATTTTGTATGTTTCGTTAATCTATCATTAATGAAGCTAGTGACATTAGTCACTTTGTTCAAAAAAAAAAAAACAACAAAAAAAAGATAGTCAATCAGAATCTAAAAATACAGTACAACTGGAATACCTCTAGCATCTCAAACATGACACAGTTTAGGGATACAATTTGTACTCCTATCGTGGTTTCCTCGTTTACCTATCTAATGAACCCAAAATCATACCCTCATCATCCCCACATACTGAGTTAGATATATGCTTCTGTGATCTGCGTTTCATCTCAGTTTTGGTGTTTGACATGTGCCCTCTGGTTTGCTAGCTAGGTTCTAGGGTTTGATTATTTTAAGGTTATTTGTAGTTTATGCACGATGTAAGAAAAGGAGAGAGGTGTATGATGGGCAATACTCTTGGGTCATGGCATTAGATTCACATGCAAGGGGATGGAAGTATAGAACTCGGGCTTTGATTGGTTTGATCTAACTGATACATGACCAATAGAGAATACAAACATTGATGAATCGCTGAATCATATATAGAAGATAAATAAACATACTGAGTTAATTGGAAAAACAGTTGCACACTGTAGAAGATAGATACATTAAGTAATAGAAGGATCTGCTACCCATTTTTTGGAAATCGGAATAATGAAAGTGTATTTGATATGACTAAAAATAGAACCGAATCAGAACCGTTCAAATCGGACAGGAATCTTAAATCTCTCAGGAGTAAAATGATAATTCACCTACAAACGGGTCTGAAATGGGAACTGGGTCTTTCTTCAAAGTCCAATAACCCATAAACGGATCTGTCCTACTGGGTATGGGCAACAACCCGTTACAAACCAACCCAGATGGATAAAGAGTAATTCAAATTCATGGTTATCTCCATGAAACGATTTAAACTCTACATCTTATCCAAAAACACCGGAAAGTAGAGATACATCCTTATCTCGAAACGGGTCCCTAAGGCGATTATAAATACCCCTCTCCCCCGACCATAACAAGGTAATCAATCTTTTTCTACCTAAAGCTCTTTCTTAATCTTTATGATTACTGACAAGAGGGTCGGAGGGTTCGTTGCTGGGATCCATCCCGGTGTATCGAACTTTGTGCAGGTTCGCGGCAGTAACGAGAAACAAGTCAACACGTTGGTGAAGGTCAACAGGTTTGCTTTATTGTTTCCAAAAAGAATCCACAAATTCATCTATTTGCTCCCACACCAAAATCAGCAACAACAGATTGGCGCCGTCTGTGGGAAACGAAAAAGCAATCCAACGTTACTTCATCAGCGGAAGTAGTTTCAAACTATGCATCCGAAAGAGAAGGGGAAAGCAGCAGTCTCCAGTCGAAGAGCCACTCCTCTTCCTCTTCCTTTTCCTCCTCCTCTTCCAGTTCAAGATGTTCTTCCTCAATAGCCTCCTACTCAACAGCCTCCTACTCAACAGGCCCCTCCAGGGTCTCGGGGGACTGCCCAGGGGGGCTCTCGTCGGAGTCGTCCGAAGCAACATTCTCTTCATTACCATGTCGCGGTTCCCAATCCTTCAGTTGAATCTATGACTTCTTAAAGCCCTCCCGAGCAGGATCTCCGTCAAGTGATTGTCAACCGCCAACAGGGGGTTAACCTTTAAACTCGCCTAAAAGGATGGCGAGCCCTTGAGGGAGTCCATCAACCTGAGCACCTAGGGGTCTAGAGAGTCAAGACCCCCCGCAGACAGAGGACCAGAAGATCCCCACGCACGAGGAGGCGAAGAGAGTCCCCTCAATGTCATCGGCGGAGAGTCATACTCCAATAAGCCGAGCCACATATTGGGACCGCCAAGCTGGAGAGGCACTAGTCACAAGGGCGGAGTTCCAGGATTTTCAAGAAGCCGTTCTGCGGACCCTCAATGTCGCTCCCAACCACGAACAATGGGCGCCCAGTCCTCAACCTGCCCCAAGCCATCACCACCGCACTCCTAGTCCCCTTCTGCATGGGAAAGAGTCACGGGGCTTGACAAGATATGACTGAAGAGAAGACTCGGTCTACCGCCGTCTCCACGAGATAGAGAGGCACCTTGGCCGACTTGACAGAGAAGAGGGACAATGGAAGAGGAACAACGGGCGAGGAATTTTCGCCCGAGTAGGCCTCTGTTCTCCCGAACCATCATGGAAGCCCCGGTCCCGGAAAACTTCAAGCCCCCTAATTTTGAGTTGTACAACGGGGAATCGGACCCCGTCGACCACATCGAAAGTTTTAAAACTCTCATGATGATCCACTAGGCTTTGGATGCTCTCCTTTGCAAAACCTTCCCTACCATGCTGAAGGGACCTGCGAGAGAATGGTACTCTCGACTTGCCCCGGCCTCCATCTTCTCCTTCGATTAGTTCGAAGGGCTCTTCCCTACTCATTTCGTGAGTAGCCGCCGGGCTGATAAAACAAGTGCATCTATGATGACCCTCAGCCAAAGAAAGGGTGAACGCCTAAGAGATTACGTTCGGCGATTCACCGCCGAAGCTTGGTCTATTGCCTCCCTCAATCAATCAGTAGCCTCGGCGGCATTCGGGTACAACGTCACTAACGCTGACCTCAAGGCGTCCCTTGCCAAGAAGCCTCCTCGGAACTTCTCAGAACTTCTGCTTAGAAGTGAGAAGTACATCCGAGTGGAAGAGGCCCTTAACCCCCCTACTCTTGAGGAATCGTCTTCCGGGAACAAACGGAAGAATACGAGCGAAGAGGGGTCCCAGAAATTCCAGAAGGACGACAATGGCTAACGCTGCCCAGCTCCTCATTTTGAGAAGTTCACCCCTCTCAATGCTAATATACCAGTAGTTCTTATGGAGGTGGAGAAGGAAGGGCTACTCCGCGCTCCCCCTAGAATGAATACCCATGGCAAGAAAAGGAACAGGGATAAGTGGTGCCGCTTTCATAGGGATCACGGCCACGACACAGATGACCGTCGGGCTCTCAAATAGGAGATCGAAGAACTCATATAGCGGGAACACATGGCCAAGTTCGTTCCAAAAGACGTGGCCGATCTTCCACCCCGAGGAGCCAACACTCGAACTGAGAGGCCCAACGAGCTCCAAGATTCCGAACCTGGGGCCGTCCTCCACCTGATCCATGGAGGTCCAATGGGGGAGAACCAAACTCCTCCCAAGAGGCCTTCACCCTATCGTAGAAGTAGGTTCAGTTTTCAATAAGGCCGAAGCTTGTAACACGGTCAAGAGCATGTAATACTGGCTCGCCCTATTGAAGAGGCCACTTAGTTTGTTTTAATAAAACTTAGCTTTTTTCTATTGAAAATTATTGCGTTTGCCTCATTTCTATCTCTCTGAGTCACGTCTACAACTCGCTAAATGGTAAGTTCGGAGTCCAGCTTGTCCTACAGGGCTGCTCCCACAACTTACTATGCTCAAAGAACGAGTTCGGAGTCCAACACTTGGTTCGACATTGCTTTCGCAGCTTGCAAACTAGCAAGTGCGGGGCAGCTCACCATTCGGAATTGCTCATACAACTCGTTAACCCCCCCAAACAACAATTTCAGAGTCCAACACTTGGTTCATTGCCGCTTTAGCTACTTGCGAACGAGCGAGTACGAAGTAGCTCACCAATCGAAATTGCTCCCCAACTATTGAAACTCTCTTTAAAAACAAGTTCGGAGCACAACTCTTCCCTAGAGTTGCTCCTCAAACTTGTCTCCCAAACGGCTCTCTTCTAGAGCCTGGTGATGCCCTTCCCTTCGCTCTCCTCCCGAATGGCCTTCTTCTCTACGAGTTCGGAGCTCAACTCTCCCCTAGAGTTGCTCCTCAAACTTGTCTCCCAAACTGCTTTTTCCTAGAGCCCAGTGAAGCTCTTTGCTCCACTCACCTCCAGAGCAGACCTCTTCTCAACGAGTTCGGAGCATAACTCTCCCCTAGAGTTGCTCCTTAAACTTGTCTCCTGAACGACTCTCACCTAGAGTTGCTCCTCGCACTCACCTCCAAGAATGGATCTTCCCAAGAGCTATACAAAGCACTTATCAACTTCATGAAGACAAAGATGTTGCGGGATTATTTTGACCATAAAGAAGGATAATTCTTCAACTAACTTCTGAAGAGAAATTGTAGATCTTCGAGTCAGCTTCGAAATAAGGGGTCACACGTGCCAATTCGACCTCTGAAGCACCGGGAAAGCTAATTACAGTGCAGCTGTCCCGAGCGCGCAAATGGGAAAATGTTGCCTCAAAAAGCGCGCTCGATCAAGATCCAACGGCTTAGATTAAGCCACGTCCCTCAGAGTCAAATCCGAGAAAATGCGGCTCCGAGCGTGCAATTGGGGAAAACGTCGTCTAAAAAATCGTGCTTCATCAAGATCCAACGGCTCAGATCGAGCCACGTCCCTCGAAGTCAAATCCGAGCAAACATAGTTCCAAGCATGAAATTGGGGAAAACGTTGCCTCAAAAAACGCGCTCGATCAAGATCTAATGGCTCAGATTGAGCCACGTCCTTCGGAGTCAAATCCGAGCAAACGTGGTTCCGAGCGTGAAATTGGGGAAAAAGTTGCCTAAAAAATTGCGCTTGATCAAGATCTGACGGCTCAGATCTCGCCACGTCATTCGGATCCAAAACCGATCAGATTTGCCTCTAGATGTGAGTTTAATCCAGATCGACAGCTCAGATCTTGCCATGTCGCTTGGATCCGAAATTCGAGCTAATGTGTCATCGGAGCTCAAATTGTAGAAAAAATTCTGCCTCAAAATTTGTGCTTAACCACGATCAACGGCTCGAATTCGCCGAAAAAAATGGATGGGTTAATGGATCGGGTTTGAGCCCGTTATAGGCCCAAACCGCAACCCCCCTCTTCTTCTCCACTTTCCCGCCAAAAACAAAAAAAGAAAAAAAAAAACCCAACTCTCAACTCTGCCGAGCTCTGCCACCGAGCTTGATCTCGACGCCACCCCCGCTCTCCCCGAGCTCCCTCCTCTCATCTCCACAGCGGGGAACTCCAACACCACCACTTCCAAGCCCTTTGCCAGCCTCCCTCCTCGTCGAAACTGCTCGACAAGTCCACCGAGCTTCGAACTACTCCATACATGAAGCTCCCCTCCATCATCAACCTCACCGAGCGCTACTCCCGAACTCCACAAGCACATCCCATGTCTCCTTCACAAGCTTCGGAGCTGAGTGTTGACCCCGAATCGCCGAGCTCATCTCCACCGACTCCGAGCTCCACCTTCGTCGAAGTTCTCCCCCTTCACGAGCACCTCACCGCCATACACTGAAGAGCCCACGTCGAGCTCCCTCGCCATCTCCGAGCATTGCGAGATCTCCCTCTCGGTGTTTCGAACCCCCTCGCCTTCCTCCTTTGAGCTCCGAACTCATGCTGCAACAAAACCCATCGCTGCCATCGTCTCCAATGCCGAGCACCTCCCCTCGCCATGCCTCTACCCCGATGAGCTCGAGCAACTGGACTCCAACACCGAGTTCCTCCACCGTCGCAAACTGCCTCCAAGCTCCTCCTTTCGAGCTCCAACGATGCCCTCGAAGAAGTCGAAGAAGGGAAACGAAGGCGTGGTCGATGAAAATGCCGAAGAAAGAAGACAAGGGAGTAAGCGGAGGAAGAAAGAAAGGAAAAAAAGAGCGCGCACGGGGGGGGGGGGGGGGGGGGGGGGGGGGGGGGTCAATGGTCAACGTTGAATGGCCACGTGGTGTTGCCACGTAAGTCGGGGGCAAGGTTCCAAACAAAATGTGTTCCGAGCGTGTAATGAGGGGAAAACGCCCCGCTTTGAGATGCATGCCCTCTGATCGCGATCAACGCATAGGATTGCACCACGTATACAGGTAATATTTAATTTATTTATTTAATTGAATTAATTATTTAAAAAATTCGAAAAATTAATTAAAAATTGAAAATTTAATTAAAAAATTCTTTAAAAATTATTAATTCAGAAAATAATTTTAAAATTCTGAAAATAATAATTAGGCTAAATATAAAAAAATGACAAAAAGTTATAGGCCAATTTAAAAAAAGGACACTAAGGTTTTTTTGTTTAAAAAAAGGACAAAAAGTTTCAAAAAACTCCACTGGGTTAGTTAGGGTTAGGGTTGGGTTAGGGTAGGGTTTAAAAAAACTACTTTCATTTTTCATTTGTGTTTAAAAAACCACATTCATCTTTTATTTGTGTTTAAAAAAACATCACTTAACTAATCAGAAGTTTAAATAAACCCTCCCGAACTAACCCTAACCCTAACTACCCAGTGGAGTTTTTTGAAACTTTGTGTCCTTTTTTTAAACAAAAAAAATCTTAGTGTCCTTTTTTTAAACTGGCCCAAAACTTTGTGTCCTTTTTTTATATTAATTTTTAAATTAGAATAATTAATTAAATTTACGATAATTAAATTCGGAAATTGAATAAAAAATTCAAAAAATTGATTAAAAATTGGAAAAAAAAATTAGAAAAATCTGGAAAAATCACAAAAATCCAGAGAATTCTATGGATAATTTTGGGTATTTTTGTAATACCCTGCAAAATAGCATATGGCTATTTTGCACTGTAACCCGTGCATTGACTAAATATTGCACACGATTACATTTTTCCTAGAAATTATCAGTTAACTTGAGGAATTTCAGACATACGAGCTGTTCTGAACCCGATGAGATAAACTCGGGATATCTTCTCAATTAAACTGTAGTTTCATCCCGATTGTTTCGACCAGACAATTGTCGGAAGGAAGCTATAATTTCTACAAAACCTATATTTTATAGATTTTAATATATGGGTTACTTTCAATTAAGGCTAGTGCTTGGATTAAATATGAATTGTATTTGTACACTAGGGTTAGAATAGGAATATGGTGACCTAGGATACCTTGACCTAACCTAGGGTTAGGAACCCTAGCATCACATCATGGCTTGGATCATGATGAGATCGAATGGTGGGATTAATTCACCATGTGATAGTTGACTCATGAAGAAGGAAATTTCCTAGGAGCTTCAAGGAAGTTTCCAAGAAGCTCCTAGCTTGGATGTGTTGGCACCCATCCCACCCTTCATCCCTTCACCCATCCCACTCTCCATCTCAACCCTACACATCACCACCATCCATCCCACACCCACCCTTCACCATCCAGCCAATATAACCCCCTCCCATTCTCACCTCACTTCATTTTTTCAAACCCCATTCACACTCCTCCTAAGCTTTCTCCATTCCTCCTTGTTCAAAATATATATATATATATATATATATATATATATATATATATATATATATATATATATATATATATATATATATGTATATGTAGGAAAAAGGAAGAAGTCTACTAGAATAGAAGGAGTAGTAGAGAAGGAGAAGAAGAAGTGTAGGCCAAGGTACACAAGCACAAGGAGCAAAGACAAGCAAGCAAGCAAAGCTAGGAGTCAAGCTACAAGGAGATTTTGCAAACTTCAAGTGGGTGATCTCTTAAACTCCTTTGTATTTATTTTTGTTTTGGTATGAATGGATGTGTAGTAGTGATGGGTATGATTTGTTACCATGTTTGAGTATGAGAAGTACTAGGGAAAGATAAATTGTATGGTAGAGAATTACTCTTTTTTAGTTTTGATTAAATAGCATGATTGTGAGGATATGTTGGGGAATTTCTTACGCCCAAACGGTTTGGTATCTTGAGCTAAAATTTTAGGAAGTTGTTCTTCTATGTATGTAGAGTATCCATGATTGTTTTCATAATATTTGGATTCATTTTAGTATCCCAAACAGCGGGTCCAAGTCCGGACAGTAAGCAGCCAGAATAGCTGCTGGCTGCGAGAATTTTTGTGTCTTTCCGATTTTTTATCTCGGAAATGACAGGGCATTTTGAGCTGGAAATTTTTTTGGATGCTTTTGTATGTGTCTACAACCATAGTCTTAAATTTCGTAATTTTCCGAGGTCGTTTGATGCCCCGAAAAAATAGTAGAATGCGACTGGTCCGTAGGTGTCGGCTGAAGCTGACTGTGCTTTGGGCTGAAGTTCAAAAAGCCATAACTTCGTGTACGTTTATTATTTTGCTACGAAATTTTGGGAGTAGCTTGGGGTATGAGTCTATTTGATGAATACCAAATTTTAGAATTTTTAGAAGTCATTTGATGAGGTTTCAAAGGTAAATTAGTGAGGGACAGTAAACACCCTGCTGGAAATGAACAGCTGAAATGTAGCTATGTTTGAGGAGTCGTAGATCATTGTGTGAAATGAATTTGAATGTAAATTTTGGACACGATGAAATGGTATATGTGTGGATAGAGAATATCAAATTTCAGGAACATTGGACTTAGGGTTGATTTATTACTGAATTTTAAAGTAGGATACGTTCAGCCTAGTACGAGTTGTCTAGTTCGTGGGGATAGATATTCCTAGACTTATCTGTTAAGAATTTGGGCGACTGGCCAACTAGAGATTTGCAGTAGGGAATCATAACTCTCTAACCCAATTAGGATTTTGTAATTCCAGGTTGTAGGTTGGAAGCTATAACTTTCCAAAGTGAATAGATTCGCCCTTGTCAATGAAATGTTTGCTAGAAAAATCAACCCTTCCCTTGTTATGCACCCAATGGAAATTGGTACCTTTGAGAACCTTCAGAATCGAATCTGAGGACGTGTCCAATTAGGAAGATTAAGTAGACAATCCCACCTTCCCATAGGACCCAGAATCGAGTAATTCCGATAACTAAGTGAACTCTTATGATATCGGACAAGTGCAGCAAGTGTGAAAAGGAACGTACTACTAAGAGTATATAAGGGTTATTGGATGACAAGACGATTGAATTTGAGAAAATAGTCAAATGAAAAGTTATAGACTAGGGTCTTACCTTTCCAGAATGGGAGATACCAAGCAATTCTGACTTGTGTGCTGGAAATTATGGACATGATGAGTTTAGCAACCTATTGTCTAGACTGACTTCAAGCTTTGAGTTTACTCGGGGACTTGAGTCCTTTAAAAGAAATTGAGAGAATCATCGACTAGGGGATGGCAACGGATCTCCTTACCCTTTTAGAAAATTCTGAGTGTATGGGTTTCCGATGAGTGTAGCTTGGGTCACAGCTACTGGTATTTCTTGACTGTTCCATCGGACAATGGATGAGGAACCCTCTGCCTACTGCAATATGGTGATCGTGAGCTATCAGATTTAAAAGATGGGTTTTTAGTGTTTCATTCGGAACTTAGGCAAGTTCCTATGCATGTACTCATGGTGGACATGAGTGAGTTGGGATATAGCTCTGTTGGATTGTGTTGGGTGTCTCGATGCCTGAGTCTGTCAATAGTCAAGAATGGATAATTATGTCCGTGCTTACCTTCACTAAATTGTATTACATCATCAGGGCGCCGTTAGACCACTCGCTAAGGGTCACGGGCCGGGATTATTTTGGATCGCTAACCTATGAAGGTATTGGGAATCAGTGGATGTGATTCCGGGATGGTTGTTACCTTGACAGACCAGTCAGGCTCGACTTTGTTGATCGACACCGAGTGTGGTTTGAATAACAACATATTTTCAGTAAACTGGATTGATTAGGTTTTTCTTTTATTGTTTCGCTCGAAGTCCGAATTGGTATTAGGGGTGATTCCCTATAATCCAACTTGTTCTGAGAGTTAGCACTAAGTGGTGATACTGGTTGTCTCTTCCTGTCATTAGGGATATGCACTGCGGTGCGTATCTTGCACTGTTAATTCCTGAAGTACCATGGTAAGAACGGGATGCTGATATCCTGGCGGATCGGGGGTACCGAGGTCGTCATGTTCTATGTTGGTGGACACGAACGGATCATAAAGGATCTTTGTGCAATGGATATACTGCGGTATATCTGTAAGTTCGTCACAGCTTTCGAGGATGGTTCGACGCAGTAATTATTGATGACTTTGGGGTAGCGCCCCGAATTATTTCTTTTATTTGATTTTCACCTCCTCAACCATGTCATACTATCAGGAACAAGAAGTAGACCAAATTAGAATGCATTGCATAGCGAGGGTTCAAATCCCTGAACTGGAGAAACGGCTTGATCTGGGGCACATGTAGTATGGGATGCATGTGTGTCCAGAGTTTTGCTGACATTAGATTAGGTGCATCTGTTCTGTACCTTGTGTTTGAATAGACTTTAGGTCATAGCATACACGAACACTAGGAAATCAGGATGCACGTTGAATTTTCCATTCAAGATGAATTTGTGAGTGTGATAGTTTGAGGATCGTTGTTTCTTTATCAGTATTGCGTCAGTAGAATTACTGACGTACCCCACCTTTTAGGTACACGGATGGTCACGAGTATAGGAGAGCCCAAGATCAGCAGGGCATCCAAGTAGTGGCAGTATGCACATCTACCCTTCGAGCGGGTGCAGAATTATCAGGGTCGCGTAGCAGAAGGCTCAAGCCGAGGGGCAAGTCCCAGAGGGGGGCAGATAGACCACTCAACGGAGTTTCGGCAACTACCAAGGGATTGCCGATCTGAAAGACAGCTAATGGCTTCACAAGAAATGTTTAAGTATTCTTGTAGTCAGCTGTAATAAAGTTATGTAATTTGTATTCCTTGTCCAAGGACAATTTGATATTTGTAATTATTAATGTAACAACTCTGATGGCAATAAAAATGTTTAAATTTCCACGTTATTTACTGTGTTGAGATGCATTTGAAGGCAATGATCTTGGTGATGTCACGGATGTCCGATAACGGGGATCTGGGGGCATTACTATTTTACAAGCTCAGAATAACACCGTTACACCTCGAGCCAGATCCAAACTTCCCCGAGAACTCCGATAAATTCTATTAGCCATTGAAAACGGACAAAACTACTCCTCAAAAATTGTAAAACTCAGTCAGATCGGGCACGAATCGGGACCGTTCAAATCGGACACGAATCTTAAAGCTCTCAAGGGTGAAACGGTAATTTCACATACAAACGGGTCTGAAATGGGAACTGGGTCTTTCTTCAAAGCCCAATAACCCATAAACGGATCTGTCCTACTGGGTATGGGTAGCAACCCTTACAAACCAACCCAGATGGATAAAGAGTAATTTAAATTTATGGTTATCTCCATGAAATGATTTACACTCTACATCTTATCCAAAAATACCGGGAAGTAGAGATACATCCTTATCTCGAAATGGGTCCCTAAGGCGACTATAAATACCCCTCTCCCCCACCATAACAAGGTATTCAATCTTTTTCTAACTAAAGCTATTTCTTAATCTTTCTGATTACTGACAAGAGAATCGGAGGGTTCGTTGCCGGGATCCATCCCGGTGTATCGAACTTTGTGCAGGTTCGCGGTAGCAGCAAAAAACAAGTTAACACGTTGATGAAGGTCAACAAGTTTGCTTTATTGTTTCAAAAAATAATCCACAAATTCATCTGCTCCCGCACCAAAATTAGCATCAACAGTATTCAACATGAAAGTTAAAAGAGTAAGAAGAATCTCATGATAGGAATACTCTTGTATATAGTAATTATAATTACTTGGTGGAACCTACTACGCATAATCTGTTGGAATTAATTTTTGCAGTTTTCCGGGCCGGATTCCGACAAGCTCCGGCCACCGGCGGCACCGGAAAATGAGTGGATTACGATCCTCTCGTCGAGTACTATTCCGTAGTATACTCACTTGCCAAAAACGAATTCCGTATGAATGAGAAATGTTGATCCAAAGTTGGGTACTTGAAAGGTACCAACTTAACAAATGGATAGTCCCATATCGGAAATTAGAAAAGATTTATACTAGTATATATACTAGAAAACTGGATTAGAGGGCGTGGCCCGGGGGTTACCACTAACGTGTAGTGGAGAGAGGACTTAGCCAAAATGACAAACACGCGCGCGCACGCGCGCGCGCGCGCCCGGCCCGGCTCCGGCCTCGGTTCGGTTTGGTTTGGTCTGGCTTAAATTTTTTATTTTACTTTTTTGCCCAGATAGCCTCTTCCCCTACTGAACTGAAAAGGCTTTTCAGATTCAGTAACTGGGGCCATTACTCTGTAACAGCAGAGTAATGGCTCACCAGTTATGAATCTGAAGAGTCCCCATTACTCTGCTGTTACAGAGTAATGGCAGCTGCTGAACAGTCTCAGTCCCAGTTTCATCTATAAAACCAGACAGATGTCTTCTATACAGTATACAGATTTTTGACCTTTTTTCTCTCTTCTTCCTCTGCTCTGAGTCATCTTCTTCCTCTGCTCTGAGTCAGTGTCTGTCAACTGAGAGTACACACAGACAGCAGTTCGTTGTCTCTGAAGCAAGGGTGCTGCATTCTTCAGAGAAGGTACAGTTGTATCTTGGGAAGAAATTCGCCGGTAACCGTCACACTACGGGGCGAATTCTGCTTTAAGGACAGAGATTCTAAAATCTCGACTCTGTACAAGTTATTTACTTACTGTTTTTCTTCTTGTATTGGATTTCTTCACAATTTTGTTGGAGTTTCATATTATTTTACATTCAGATTCTAACAATCTTAAAGCAGAATTTTTCCTCACAGATTCTAACAATTTTTGTGAAGTTTGTTTACAGGTTCTGCTCGGAAAAAATAGGACTAACAATCTCTGTTTCAACCAATTTCAGAGAAAAGAACAAAATCAAAAACATGGAGAACACACAAACTGAAGTTGTTACTGGGCTTCTCAGTACCCAAACTCCGGTGACCCAGAATGTGACTGCACAATCGGTTGCGGCACATTCGGTCGTTCTGCCTACGCACATAAGCGTGGGAGAAAAACCGGAGAAGTTCAATGGAACTGGGTTCAAAAAGTGGCAAAGGAAGATGCAGTTCTACCTGACCACATTGAAGCTGGACAGATTCCTCAATGAATCTGCCCCGATGCTGGCGCCAATGGAAGCACACTCCGTTCCTGCAGTTGATGCGTGGACTCAGGGCGACTACCTGTGCAGGAACTACATCCTGAATGGCCTGGTAGACTCTCTGTACAACGTCTACTGTGTCTTCAAAACGTCCAAACTCCTGTGGGGTCCCTGAAAAAGAAGTACAAAACAGAAGACGCCGGGTCCAAGAAATTTGTTGTCGGCAAATTTCTGGACTATAAGATGATTGATTCCAAAACAGTGGTGAGTCAAGTCCAAGAACTGCAGGTTATAATGCACGACATTGCTGCAGAGAATATGACGCTGTGCGAACCATTCCAGGTTGCAGCGTTCATTGAAAAACTTCCACCTGGGTGGAAAGATTTCAAGAACTATCTCAAACACAAACGAAAGGAGATGTCTCTTGAAGACCTAATTATCAGGTTGCGGATCGAAGAACAGAATCGCAAGGCCGAGAGGTCCTATGGAAATCAGTCCATAGAAAAGGCCAATGTGGTGGAGCATGAACAGAAGGGCAAGAAGAGGAAGTTTCTGCCACAGGCCTCAAACAAAAAACCTCTTGCAAAGAGGTTTGCTGGAAAATGCCACAAGTGTGGTAAGCTGGGGCACAAAATTTCTAAGTGCTGCAGTAAGGACAGTAATTATTCAAAAACAGGACATGTAAAAGGGAATGAAAAATCCCATGTACACATAGCTGAGAACTTGTCCACTGGTCTCTCTGACCTGGACCTCTGTGCTGTTGTTTCAGAGGTAAATCTTGTGGGGAGCAATCCTCGTGAATGGTGGTACGATACTGGGGCCACCAAGCATATCTGCTCGGACAAGGAAATGTTCACCTCCTACCAGAAGTGCAACAAAGATGAACAGCTGTTCATGGGAAACTCTTCCACCTCCAAAATTGAAGGAACAGGGAAGATAGTGCTGAAAATAACTTCAGGCAAAGAGCTAACACTCACAAATGTGCTGCATGTCCCAGACATTAGAAAGAACTTGATATCAGGTTCTTTGCTAAGTAAGAATGGGTTCAAAGTTGTACTTGTTTCTGATAATTTTGTACTGTCCAAGAATGGGGTATATTTGGGTAAAGGATATGTAAAGGATGGACTGTTCAAGTTTAATGTAATGACAGTCATCCCTAAAACTATTGTTCCTGCTGTTCCCAAAGTTAATGAAATAACTCCTATTGCCTATGTTGTTGAGTCTTCTTCTGTTTGGCATGAGAGACTAGGCCATGTTAATGTAAATTCTATGCGTAGATTAGTTAACATGAATCTGCTACCAAAGTTTAAGGTAGATAACTCAGAAAAATGTGAAGTTTACACGGAGGCCAAACTCACTAAAACTCCATCGCGAAAGAAACACAGAAACTCTAGGTCTAATTCACACGGATCTGTGTGACTTAAAATATGTGCAGACCAGAGGTGGCAAAAAGTACTTTGTGACTTTCATAGACGATTGCACAAAATTCTGTTATGTATATTTGTTACATAGCAAAAATGAGGCTTTGGATAAATTCAAAGAATATAAACTTGAGGTTGAGAATCAACTTGGCAAAACGATTAAAATCGTTAGAAGTGATAGAGGAGGAGAATATGATGCACCATTTAACATGTTCTGCTCGGAACATGGAATAGTTCATCAGACAACTGCTCCCTACTCACCCGAATCAAACGGTACTGCCGAGCGCAAAAACCGAACTCTAAAGGAGATGATGAATGCCTTGTTGTTGAATTCTGGCCTACCCCAAAACATGTGGGGGGAAGCGTTGTTGACTGCCAACTACATTCTCAACAAAATACCTCACAAGAAAACCGGCAAGACACCATATGAATTGTGGAAAGGTAACTTACCTTCGTATAAATACCTCAAAGTGTGGGGGTGTCTAGCAAAAGTGGCAGTACCTAACCCGAAACAGGTCACCATCGGACCTAAGACGATTGATTGCATATTCATAGGCTATGCACACAACAGTAGTACATATCGGTTCTTGGTATACAAATCAGATATACCGGATATCCATGTAAATACAATAATGGAATCAAGAAATGCTTCATTCTTTGAACACGTGTTTCCGTGCAAGGATACTACATACCCTAAACGTACACGTGAACAAGGGACTGCAAGCACTTCAGTTGATGAACCAGAACAGGATACCGATGAGCCTAGACGAAGTAAACGGGCTAGAACATCAAAATCATTTGGCCCTGACTTTGTGACGGCCTTTCTGTTAGAGAATGAGCCCAGAACGTTCAAGGAAGCCATGTCTATGCCTGATGCTCCTATGTGGAAGGAAGCAATCAAAAGTGAAATAGACTCCATTATGCAAAATCATACATGGGAATTAGTCGATTTGCCTTCTGGATGTAAAGCTCTAGGATGCAAATAGATTTTCAAACAAAAATTGAAACCAGATGGTTCAATAGAGAAGCATAAGGCTAGACTTGTGGTACAAGGATTTAGGCAAAAAGAGGGCCTAGATTTCTTCGATACATATTCCCCAGTTACAAGAATAACATCCATAAGAATGTTGATAGCTATTGCAGCTCTACGTAACCTGAAAATACATCAAATGGATGTTAAAACTGCATTTCTAAATGGGGACTTAGAAGAAGAAATATACATGAAACAACCTGAGGGTTACGTAGTTCCTGGACATGAAAATAAAGTGTGCAGGCTTGTAAAATCACTGTACGGCCTGAAACAAGCTCCAAAGCAATGGCATGCAAAATTTGACAATGTTATGATGTCAAATGGTTTCAAAATAAATGAATGTGATAAATGTATCTACATCAAAGATACTCCAAACGGATACATTCTGGTCTGTCTATACGTAGACGACATGCTCATTATTGGAAGCAATAACGACATTATCAAACAAACTAAGAGCATGCTTGTGGCAAGTTTGACATGAAAGACTTGGGAGTTGCAAATGTCATACTACGAATCAAAGTCTCCAGGACATCTGAGGGGATTACTTTGTCTCAAGCTCATTATGCTGAGAAAATACTTGAAAGATTCAAGAATTATTCCAATGGGACAGCAAAAAGTCCCGTCGATCCAAGTCTTCACCTGTTTAAAAATACAGGCGAAAGCATATCACAACTGGAATATGCACGTGTAATTGGTAGTCTGATGTATCTAACAAATTGTACAAGACCAGACTTAGCACATTCGGTAAACGTACTGAGCCGATACACGAGTAATCCAGGACGAAGTCACTGGAAAGGAATAACTAGAGTATTGAACTACTTGCGACATACTCAGAGTTATGCGCTGCATTACACCAGATATCCAGCAGTACTGGAAGGCTACAGTGATGCCAACTGGATATCGGACTCAAAGAACTCAAAATCCACAAGTGGATATGTTTTCACACTTGGTGGTGCAGCTGTGTCATGGAAATCCTCTAAACAAACGCTATTGGCCAGATCCACCATGGAATCTGAGTTTATTGCTTTAGACAAAGCGGCAGAGGAAGCAGAATGGCTTCGAAACTTCTTAGAGGATATTCCAATGTGGGAAAAACCAGTGCCTGCCTTATGTGTACACTGTGACAGCCAATCGGCTATAGCACGGGCACTGAGTTGCATGTATAATGGTAAGTCTCGTCATATCAGAAGGCGACACAAAACCATTAGACAACTGCTCTCAAATGGAGTAATCTCTATACAATATATAAAATCGGCCGACAACCTAGCGGATCCATTTACTAAAGGTCTGTCGCGAGAGCAGGTTGTCAGATCATCAAGAGGAATAGGCTTAAAGCCTATGACGAAAGAGGATACTTGATGGAAACCCTACCTAGGAATTGGAGATCCCAAGATCTAGGTTCAAAGGGACAACTAAATCTTGTTGAATCAACGAAAGCACTGAGAGATTAACATCTCATACCCATTCTTAGGATGATAGAACAAGTGCTGCCTGCAAATAGTTAGGATAAGCTTGGCTTTTAATGATTCCCATAGCTTTGAAATAAAAGTAGAGTATAGCAGGATACTCTTTATGGGCAATCACCTTGTGAGTGTGAAATGGGGCCGTTTCTAGGAGAATGAAGAAAGGCTACATTCTCCAAGTTCACTCACGATTAACCAGGGATGTTCATGACCAAAATGAACCCAACAAGAGAACTTAGTTCTGTGAGGAGATGAAACTGTGTGATAGTTATTGTCTAGGTTCACATGAACGCCCGGGTAGTTCAAGACATCATGATCACTACCTGGTCAAGTGAATCCGATAGCTAATTACTAAGGGTGGTTCAAAGTTGAAAAATTACTACCATTCCTGATGCAGTGATTTTCCGATTGTACTCTCAGAGTCTTTCTGTCATGTTTTTTGTTTTTTCTGTCGTGTCTGGATTACATGGTCTGGTAATTTCCATTCATGTGGGGGATTGTTGGAATTAATTTTTGCAGTTTTCCGGGCCGGATTCCGGCAAGCTCCGGCCACCGGCGGCACCGGAAAATGAGTGGATTGCGATCCTCTCGTCGAGTACTATTCCGTAGTATACTCACTTGCCAAAAACGAATTCCGTATGAATGAGAAATGTTGATCCAAAGTTGGGTACTTGAAAGGTACCAACTTAACAAATGGATAGTCCCATATCGGAAATTAGAAAAGATTTATACTAGTATATATACTAGAAAACTGGACTAGAGGGCGTGGCCCGGGGGTTACCACTAACGTGTAGTGGAGAGAGGACTTACCCAAAATGACAAACACACACGCGCGCGCACGCGCGGGCGCGCGCGGCCCGGCCCGGCCCGGCCCCGGCCCCGGCCCCGGCCCCGGCCCCGGCCTCGGCCTCGGCCTCGGCCTCGGCTGTAACAGCAGAGTAATGGCTCACCAGTTATGAATCTGAAGAGTCCCCATTACTCTGCTGTTACAGAGTAATGGCAGCTGCTGAACAGTCTCAGTCCCAGTTTCATCTATAAAACCAAACAGATGTCTTCGATACAGTATACAGATTTTTGACCTTTTTTCTCTCTTCTTCCTCTGCTCTGAGTCATCTTCTTCCTCTGCTCTGAGTCAGTGTCTGTCAACTGAGAGTACACACAGACAGCAGTTCGTTGTCTCTGAAGCAAGGGTGCTGCATTCTTCAGAGAAGGTACAGTTGTATCCTGGGAAGCAATTTGCCGGTAACCGTCACACTACGGGGCGAATTCTGCTTTAAGGACAGAGATTCTAAAATCTCAACTCTGTACAAGTTATTTACTTACTGTTTTTCTTCTTGTATTGGATTTCTTCACAATTTTGTTGGAGTTTCATATTATCTTACATTCAGATTCTAACATAATCCACATTGTCCATCATGTGTAAAACAATCCAGTGATTTAGAAGTTTCTTACAATGCACATGCACCGTGTGGATCAATTTGTGATTTTGTTTTATTATAGAGTAACAACAGTTCATCTTGTAACCACTTGAAACAACTTGATTTCTATACACATGATTTTTACATATAAACCAGTGTGAAGCAGTGGGGATTGTTGAAGAAAAAACCACAGAGCAAATATAATCACTCTATTCACTTTTTGCATGCTAACCTATTTGTACTTGAAATTCAGTTCTGTTGCTTGTGAAATTGAAGACATAACATCCAACTATAGAATAATGAGTAATATTGATATCTTATTATAGTATACATTTTCTTGATACAATATGAAAATATACATGCGTATCAGATTTTGCTACAGGGGATCCAAACTCAACAAAAACTAGGATTACAAGAACTGTAAAATATATACATGATGTTATTGTTATACATCTGGTGTGACATGGTGTATCAGATATTGCTACAGGGGATCCAAACTCAACAAAAACTAGGATTACAAGAACTGTAAAATATATACATGATGTTTTTGTTATACATCTGGTATGACAAGGTTACTAGAAAGTATTAGCTAGGACGAGCTAGGAAGGTAACATTAGTTTCATCAACCTAATTGCTTCCCAAAAATCTCTAATTGCCCTCTTTACCCACGATAAAAAATATTGTTGGGTTTATATGTCTTGTATACTATATTCAATGAGAAGAGAAGAAGAGAAAGCGACGAGGAGGAATCGAGGTGATTACAAAAGATTGGAAGCAAGGCAGCAGCAGCAACAACAGCATGGTTGAGGGTGTGTGCTCGCATGTGCATTCGACTAACACCCCCTCGGGTTTGGCTGGAGTCAAGAACGGTCGACTGCACTTTGGGCAGTTGATCGAGTCGCGGCTGATGCGGTTTTTTGGGTTCGGGTCTTGGGGATTGGATTAAAGCCTGACTTGCTCTTTGGGTTAGATTGTACTGCTCTCATCGTATGGTTATCTCTTCAGTACACATCGGATGGTTATTGTATAAAGTATAACAAACTAAGATTTCTCTAGATCTCCATATAATCAATTTAACAGCTCCAAAGAACAAGATGTAACTATTGAGTGTCTAATAGAAGAAGAAAGCCCTTTAAGTGAGAGGTTGGTGAATTCTCCTTTGCAAACAAAAAGCAATTTCAGTAAGACAAGAGAGAGGGTTGTGGTGAGAGTTTTAACTCTTCTATCTTCTCTTGTTAAATAATATCTCCGTTTTCCTCCCCTGGATTAGGGCTTTGCCTAAACTGAGACAAATATTGTGTGCTTATAATTGGTGTGATCTTCTATTTACTAGGTGGTATGTATTAATCGTGTTGAAGACTCAACAATATCCGACTAGGGCATCAAATCCCTAACATGTGATATCAGAGCGTCAAATTTGTGGGTTTGTTCGAGTTCCTTGGAGATAGGCAGATTAGAGCATGAAGATCAAGAAGTTTGAGGGTAAGATCAATTTCAATCTCTGGAAGGTGGATATGTATGACACATTGGTCCAAAAGGGCTTGCATATTACCCTAGATGGAGAAGAAAAGAAGTCAACCGACATAAAGCAGGAGAAGTGGGTTGAAATTTGTTGAAGGCCTTGAGTTTAATCCGACTACAATTGACAGACGAAATCAAGTGTGATATCATTAAGGAGAAAAGCACGGCGAGTCTATGGACAAGATCCAAAATTGACTATTCAAGATTTTCGTTATTGGATCGGAGGTACTGGAAAAGAAAATTGTTTCGTTTCTCAATGAAGGAAGGTACACATCTTCAAGATCACATTGTGGAGTTCAATAAGGTAATATTTGAACTGAAGGCGATTAACACTGGTGATCTTAGCGAAGAAAATAAAGCTTTCAACTTGATATATTTACTGTCAGTTTTTTATGATCACTGTAACCACCATGCTACACGAAAAATCTATCAATGAGACACTTACAGTAGCCGTGGTGATCAAGGATTTGAAGGAAGATGAACTTAGGAAGGAGACTCATAAAACGGGATCTACTTCTACATGTTGTTTTGCGGTAGATGATGATACTTTAATTGGAAGTGATATGGCACACGGGGGTAAGATTCATTGCCACCATTGTAGTGGGATTATCGCAAGTGGTTGAATAAGAAGGATGCACACATAGTCAGAGTCAGTGTATCTGATTCAGGTGATAACTAGACTGTTTTCTTATTTCAAGTTCTTTAGATATAAATTCAGGTTTGTTGATTCAGGGGTTCTCATATTTGCTCGGAGATGGAGGTATTTTCTATTTACGAGTCTACAACATGTCATAGTGTGAGAACGATGATTGGTGAGGTTTGTGAAGTAGTGGGTGAGGGAACCGTTAAGTTGGAGACCCCAGATGGTAGATGGTTCATACTAGAAGAGGTCATGCATATTCTTTTGATGAAACATAATCTGATATCCTTGGGGACTCTGGATTTTTAGGGCTACAAGTACACAGCTTGAGGTGAAGTTTTGACAGTTGGGGATGGTTCTCATAAGATGATGAAGGGTAACAGGGGGATTGGACAGAGTCAGCACAACCTCTACCAGCTTTGTGGGAATAGGAAAACTCGACCGAATGGTTGGAGCCTATTGTTTCTAAAGCATTATCCAGTAAGTCGTCACTAGAATCATCAATGCGAGACTTCGACGTTCGAATACCGTCGGGAGGTGGAGAGAACCTCGAGGTAGGTGGAGTTCGTAGGGAGGGTGGCATCTCCATGATAACATCTGCTAGGGTATGTCCTTGAAGGGGCACACAATTGCAGAAAAACATGTTGAGGTAGATTTAACTAGCAGAAGAAGACATTCAACCGAGTTATTTACAAAAGCAAATGAAAAGATTCTAGAAGAGTTTATATCACACAGTTGTGGATTCATTCGTATGCAATTCAATGTGGAGATTATTGGGTTTATATGTCTTGCATACTATATTCGATGAGATGAGAAGACGGGGGAGCGACGAGGGGAATCAAGGCAATTAGAACGGATTGGAAGCAAGGCAGCAACAACAGCGTGGCAGAGTGTGTGCAGTCAAATATGCAGTTGACCAACACCCCCCTCGGGTTTTGTTGGCATCAAGAACGGTCAACTACACTTTGGGCAGTCGACCGAGTCGGGGCTGATGCAACTTTTCGGGTTCGGATCTTGGGAATTCGATTGAAGCCCAACTTGTTCTTCAAGTTAGATCATACAACTTTCAATGTATGATTATCTCTTCAGTATACATCGGATGATTATTGTATCAAGTATAGCAAACTAGGGTTTCTCTAGATCTCTACATAGTCCAAAGAATGAGATGATTCTATTAAGCACCAAATAGAAGAATATAGTACTTCATTTGAGAGGTGAGTGAATTCTCCATTATAAACAGCAAGCATTTCTAATTAGGCTAGAAAAAGGGTCATGGTGAGAGTTGTAACTCTTGTATTTTCTCTAGTTAAATAATATATCGGTTACCCCCCCAGATTTGCTAAAATATTGTATGTTTTGTGTGATTGATGTGACTTTTTATTTACTTGGGGGTTTGTATTGATCGTGTTGAAGACTCAACAAGATCCGACTAGGGCATCAAATCCCTAAGAAATATTTGACCACCTGCTTCAAGAGTAGAACATTGCAAATCTCAGAATGCCTAATAATCAGAAAGTGATAATAGCATAAATAATGAACATTATATGAAAGATACTCTTTAAGCAGTTAATTAACTTCAATACTCACTCTGAACTAAGTAACTTCATTTTTTTGAAACGGACGATAACAAAACTGTGTCATACGAACCTCAGCGCCGCCCCCAAACCCCCCCCCTCCCAAAAAAAAACCCTAGTTCTAAAATCCTAGGGGCGGCGGCGGCTACCCTCAGCGCCGCCGCCCCTCCACCCCGTCGTCCCCCCTGACCTCTCCTCCACATCCGATTTGACCTACCCCTTCCGTCGCGGCATTGAATCGAGCAGATCCAAGGCGTCCACGAAGCCCCGCAAATCGACGGCGACAGAGCTACACGATGTCCTCGATGTTGCCGATGCGCGATGAAGACGGATCTCCAATGTGTCGACGAGGCTCCACAACGTCCCCCCCCTCGCGTCTTCGCTCCGCCGCACCAGCTGCACGGCGACGAAGACGTCCACAAATTTCGGCATTCCATCCTTTGCGTCTATGCCTCGAACCTCCGAGCTCATTCCCCCGGTGCGTCGCCTCACTTCGACGGCAGAGTTTGGTAGCACGCAGATCGTGGATGTTGGTCGCGCCCCCTTTGGTTGCGGAGCGACATCATCATCGCGCCGCGCCAGAGCATCCTCCCGCGCCTTTGGTAGCAATCGCCTCGCATCTAGGCGATGGCGAGATGCGCTCACCCCCCCGCACCTCACTTTTCTTCCCGACATCGAAGGTGGAGAGCTCCCACAATGGGGAGATCCACGTACACCTGCGGTGAGGAAGTTTTTCTGTAAGAGGTGGGGAGTGGGAATTGCACGATTGTGGGGCTTGGACCCGAAGATGGGGTCCTTCCATGATGTGCGATCACTTGTTTCAACTTCTGGGGTGTCCAACGACGTCGCCGGTGCAGTCTTCACAGCGCCTACTATCAGGCTATTGAGCTTCCTCCAGCTTAGGCCACTGTCTCGTTACAGCATCGCCTCTTCCCTCGAATTGGGAGTAAGAGTCGAGTTGAGTCTGTGGGTGAGAAATCGCCTGGGAGAGCAAGACCATGAGAAAGGTAAAGGTATCCTCTCCACGGCTCTCCCTTGGAGCGTGGTTTTTTGGTGGGATGAGCGAGATAGTTGTTTGGTGAGAAATCGCCGGAAAAAGCACAAGCGTGAGAGAGGTAAAGGTATCCTCTTCACGGCTATCTCTTTGATAGCGGCGTAGGAGCTGTTAGCGCGTTTGTATGATGAATGATGGAGATGGTGGGAGGGTACGGTTGCTATGCTTGTGCCGTTATTCGGCCTGCGGGGCTTGGGCCCAAAGATGGGGTCCCCCCAGCGAGGAGAAGGCATGGATCGACGGGTGATAAAAATCTGCCAGACTAGTTTCAGGTGGGTGGAGGAATTTTTTGTTTGTACAGGTCATGTTGCTTCACATATGTTTTACTTTCTGTCTGTCCCAGTTCTTTGGGTTTGTATCGTTAATTTCTTATTAATGAAACAGGGTGACCAGATTTCACCTTTTCCTTCAAAAAAAAAAAATACTCACTCTGAACTCTTCATCTAAATCACAATTAATGGTTGATCCTTTAATAAAAATGAGAGGACATGAGAGAATAATAATCAGATATGAGAAGAAAAATAACAGATATTTGATAATTATATGAACATATCTCCTGCAATTTTTGCAAAGCTCTTCATTATGAGAGAAATGTTAAACTAAACAGGCGTAGATTATGTTACTGGAACTAACTCATAAGCAATTAGAGAAAAAACCTAACTTATAAGCAGGCGTAGACAAGGAGTTGGCTTTGCACCTCAACTTCCATTTTGCTATGACGAATATTGGATTAGAACCACTGCCCTACATAAGAAAACCCACACAAAATTGGTGAATAACAAAGAATACCAAACATCATATACTTAGCAATAATTGAAAGAAGAAAAAAAACCTTTTATTTTAACTATGCCCGATTCATTCCAAGCAAACTTAGAAATCATAAAATGCCTACAGTAGGATTCAATGATTACTCATATAAGAAGAAATATAAGTATCATACTATAATAAAAACAAAAGAATAGTACATGCCTTCTCTATTAAACAGCATTAACTGAAAGCCTGACTTCACAGGTAAAACAATTAACATACTTACCCATGCAGGTGCCTACGCCCTTGTGAAGCCTACAGTGGCATCACAGAAGATACTCAGGTGCTACAATCATAGGCGACAAGTGGCAACTGTCCACGTAAATACGCTATGATATAGAAACCTTAAAAATGTCACCATCAAAACAAAAGCCTAAAGAATATGTGCTCCTCTTCAGTTCAGATTATTCTAGTTCCATGCTAGTAGACAAAGATACATAGAAGAAGCACTATGAGGTGCTTCATATATGTGGTTGAACTTTTGGAAAAATATATATATAAAGCGATATGCACTCAGTTATCCCCACCCCAATCATTTATAAATTAATAATTAGTTATCGAATAATTAAAGAAGCTTAGTAGATGCTTTACCAACTCTAGGTAATGATACAACCTATGTAGAATATTGGTCATCAAGAGTAAGAACAGTTGAAAATACCTTAGAAACTAAAGTTAAGCTTCCTCTTTCGAAGTGGTTTGATGGGGACTCAAGGAAGCTGTAGTCTTTGGTTCTTGCTGCTATTTCTCCTTATGGAGAAGCCCCTCCCTTAATTTAGATGGGTCGATCAAAGTGGTCGATGAAGACAACTCGTTTGGTGCAAACTGATGCTACTTGTTTCTGGTGTGGGAGTAACAGGTATGAGTTCTTGTAATTTGTAGAGGGGAAGGGACAAATCTAAACCACAGGTCCGGTTGGTTTCTGTAGGTCGGCTCAGAAGTGTCGCTGATTGCTGGCCGACCCGAATACCTGCAAAAGGCCTAGAAACACCGAGAGAAATCCCAGCGATATGTCCTCCAACAATCTAGTCAGTGAATCGACAGTGAAAGGAAGCTAGGGTTCAGGTGAGAAATCTTTGATTAGCTTTTTCAAGGAGGAGGGGGCCTGATATTTATAGGAAGAGTAAATGGGTATCTGATCCTAATGGACCGGGTCAGACCCGTTTGTCTGTGGGCCTGAAGCTGCAGAATGCCCGTTGGACCTGTTGACCTGATGATCTGAGATGAGCGAATATTGAGGAAATCTGACGATCCTGATTGGGCCACGTCACTTATACCAACATCATAAGCCCCCCACTCCTTGAGGGTTGCCCGCATCAGCCGTTAAGGAGTAGTCCCTACTTGTGAGAAAATCGGAGGAGAATTTATTTTTTTTTCCGAAGATGAGATAGTGAGGTCTTGAAACAAGTGTTTTGGGTCGGGGCCGAGCCGAGCTTGGTGAGTCGGTGCCGAGCGCTTCGAGCGAGGTGCTTGCTGGGAGGGAGTTGTATGCCTGCTCGAGGTACTTGCCGGGCTCTAAGTTTGGGGTCGGTGCCGAGCTCTTTGAGCGAGGCATTTTGTGAGAGCGATTTGTGTGCCTGCTCGAGGTACATGCCAAGCTCCAAGCTTTGGGGTCGGTGTCGAGCGCTTCGAGCGAGGTGCTTTGTGAAAGGGAGTTATGTGCCTGCTGGAGGTACTTGCCGAGCTCCGAGCTTAGGGGTCGGTTCCGAGCTTGGGGGTCGGTACCGAGCGCATCGAGCGAAGCACTTTGTGAGAAGGAGCTATGTGCCTGCTCGAGGTACATGCTGAGCTCCGAACTTAGGGGTCGGTACTCAGCGCTTCGAGAGAGGTGCTTTGTGAGAGGGAGTTGTGTGTGTAATACCCCGTATTTCTGATATATATATATATATATATATATATATATATATATATATATATATATATATATATATATATATATATATATATATATTTTGGGGGGGGGGGGGGGGTGGGGGGGTTGTCCTATAGAATATTTCTATAGGGGATTTGCATAAAGATCCGGTTATTAAGGGAAAAGAAGCCTACGGTTTGATATGCTGTTGGTTTGAGATTTGAATGTGGATGATGACGTTGAAAAAAAAGGATTTGGTTGATTATAAAAGGATTGATTCAGGATTTGTACGGGATTTGTAAAGGAATTTGGGATTAATAGTCCCATATTGGAAATGCACAAAAAAATAGTTTGAGTATAAATATAAAATGCATATGATCAAGAGTCACCTAATTGGTTAACCACCTTTTGAGAGGCAGCCTGTGGTGGGCAGTTGTACTACATAGTATCTAATTTGTCTTCTAAAAATAATAAAAGTTGTCTGAGTATTGGGGCGGGGCGTTACAAATGTAACGCCCCGAATTTTAAATAAGGATAAATTCGAGATTTCACAGGATCTTTACTTCACTTCGTACAATTTTACAAGGAATTTAAAACTTTTCATTCACAATACATCAGAGTTCAATTACAACTTGGTTTTACACAGCGGAAGAATGAAATTTACAATAAAATATTTACAACATCTTTAAAATAAAAACAGCATCAGCATATCCACTTCCTAGCTTCATGAATGGTCCTTTACCTGCATGTTAATCTGTGGGCACGTCAGTTACTTACAACTGACGAAATGTTATACACGGCTATCCTCTCTATGCCGGGAATAGTATAACGATCTCATACTTTAACAAATCACAAAAATAGATTGAATGAACAAGTAAAGTGTCAAGAGTGATTATTCTAAACATAAGTGTATGTCATGCCTTAATGCCTAATGCACACATTTCTATACTAGGATGACACTAATGCACACTTGTTCAGATTCTATGCATCCCATACTACATAGGTCCGAGGGCAAGCGCCTACGTACTCCACATTAAAGGGTTCGATCCCTCGCCATGAGACTACCCAGTAATAAAACAAGTTTTAGAGTTATTTCACAGATACGGATCTCAGCCTCCCTGGCTAGCCTCCCTGGCTATAATGACAGATCCCAGCCTCCCTGGCTATTATATCGTGAGAATAATCCCGTAAATGCCCTTCCAGCCCCGGTATATACATATTCTTTGGAGTATGGTAAACATCCGTCGACTACCCTAAGTCCCGGATAAAATACAGTCCATCTCCTATGGGGTAACCACAGTCCACCAACTGGGTCTATAGCCACGGAGATCCACCGCCAACTATATAGAAGCACCCATTTACGTTTGCACAAGTTTATCACATCTTCACTTAAGTGCCTAATTATTTTTAGTTCAAGACATGAATATGTTATCATCCTAGAATCAGTTTTACCTCATACCGGATTTATTCACAAAATACGAGATCGCCCGACGGCATTATCTCAAAATCATATCAATTCTTTCTTTCAAAATTACCGGTAACCGAAGTCTTACTAATTCTTAATCACGCATCCACACGGAACACGTAGAAGCATGGAGCCAAGTTATCCGTGGGTCAGAGTCCAGGGTTATGGATCAACATCTCTTACTCCGAACCGATGAAGTAACTGGCTCGGATAACCAGAAGATCATTTGAAGTCAAAACAGTTGGCATTTTATCCATCGAGATCTTCATTTGACCAGGCAAAGACGGTTGCACGCCATACCGGACCAGTTCCTCGACATCGTCCAGATACATTCTCATCGAGCTAGGCTACCAAAGGAAGGGAATGCCGAGCTTGATTTCTGGAGCAGTCTCATCCAGACTATCCGACAAAGTCCACTTCATTTTCTTCCGTCGGAAACGGGGACCCTTCGGGGAGGAGGAGGGAGGCATCCTCAAAGGAGCCAGATGGGGATCCTCTGCCAAGGGGTTGACCTCAACTGCTTCATCTTCCACCGCTTCATCACTTACCTCGTCCTCCTCCACTCTGCCCACCACTTCATCACCCTCCTCCTCAATGGCCACACTCCCTTCCTAGTCGCTCGATTCCACTATGAAAGGTTTTCTACTGTGGAGCGGATGGATGTCATTAACCGTCTCTCACGTCTCCCAAGATGTGGAGTCGAAGAGATGCGGGTCATCGCACTGAACCGAGGTAGAGGTCGACGAACCGGACTGAGCCCTCAATACTAACCTATTTAAAAGTGTCGGAAGCTGACAAAAAATTCACCGCCGGTTACTACACTGTGCTAGAGAGAAAAGCATGGGTACTTAGAGAGAGAAAGCTAAAGCAAAAAAATGAGAAAGGGTTGGGGGATATATACTAAACCCAGCAACCCCTCGATTACTGCAAAACCAGTGAATCCTCGATATCCGCAAACCTGATGTCGGCATCACACGTGTTACCACAAGAGTGGTCCACGCACAGCGCAACTCCTCTCCAAGTCCAATTTTCCTCAAAGTCCAAAACGCTCGAACCTCAGCATACACTTCGAGCTCGCTACAAAGAAACAAACTTTTGATCAATCACCAAGGCTCGACGCTCGGCATGTGCCTCGAGTAGGCGGCAAGCTTTCTACCAAAATCACCTCAAAGCAAGGCCATCAGGCTCGACGCTCGGCATGTGGCTTGAGCAGGCAGCCAGCTTTCTCACCAAAAGCCCCTAAAAGCAAGGCCATCAGGCTCGATGCTCGGCATGTGCCTCGAGCAGGAAGCCAGCCTTCTCACCAAAAAATGCCTTAAAGCAAGGCCTTCAGGTTCGATGCTTGGCATGTGTCTTGAGCAGGCAGTCAGCTTTCTCACCAAAAGTGCCTCAAAGCAAGGCCATTAGGCTCGACGCTCAGTATGTGCCTCGAGCAGGCAACCAGCTTTCTTACAAAAATCACCTAAAAGCAAGGCCATCAAGCTCGACGCTCGGCATGTGCCTCGAGCAAGTGGCCAGCTTTCTCACCAAAAGCGCCTCAAAGTAAGGCCATCAGGCTTGACGCTCAGCAAGTACCTCGAGCAGGCACATAGCTCCCTCTCACAAAGCGCTTCGTACGAAGCGCTCGGCACCAACCCCCAAGCTCGGAGCTCGGCATGTACCTCGAGTAGGCACATAACTCACTCTCCTAAAGCGCCTCGCTGGAAGCGCTCGACATCAACCCCCAAGCTCGGAGCTCAACAAGTATCTCGAGCAGGCATACAGCTTCCTCTCACAAAGTTCCTCGCTCGAAGCGCTCGGTACCGACCCCCAAGCTCAGAGCTCAGCAAGTACCTCGAATAGGCACACAGCTCCCTTTCACAAAGAGCCTCGCTCAAAGAGCTTGGCACCGACCCCCACGCTCGGAGCTCGGCATGTACCTCGAGCAGGCACACAGCTCGCTCTCACAAAATGCCTCGCTTGAAGCGCTCGACACCTACCCACCAAGCTCGAAGCTCGGCATGTAACTCGAGCAGGCACACAGATCCCTCTCACAAGTGCCTCACTCTAAGCGCTCGGTACCGACCCCCAAGTTCGGAGCTCGGCAAGTACCTCGAGCAGGCACATTGTAACGCCCCGCCCCAATACAGACAATTTTTATTATTTTTAGAAGACAAATTAGATATTATGTAGTACAACTGCCCACCACAGGCTGCCTCTCAAAAGGTGGTTAACCAATTAGGTGACTCTTGATCATAGGCATTTTATATTTATACTTAAACTATTTTTTTGTGCATTTCCAATATGGGACTATTAATCCCAAATTCCTTTACAAATCCCGTACAAATCCCAAATCAATCCTTTTATAATCAACCAAATCCTTTTTTTTCGACGTCATCATCCACATTCAAATCTCAAACCAACAGCATATCAAACTGTAGGCTTCTTTTCCCTTAATAACCGGATCTTTATGCAAATCCCCTATAGAAATATTCTATAGGACAACCCCCCCCCCCAAATTCTATATATATATATATTTACATATTATATATATTTCAGAAATACGGGGTATTACATACACCCCACCATAGAAATCAACATCCTCGCTGAGTACGGGGCACACATATAGTGTAGGATTCGCCTTTCTAGCCGATGTGGCATCGTCCTCGATCTCGGAGATCAATCACTCTCAACACCGCAGATCGGATACCCGGCTATCAATCACTCTCAACACCGCAGATCGGATACCCGACTACCAATCACTCTCAACACCGCAGATCATAACCGATCCCGAAGATCAGTGACTCTCAATACTGCGGAATATACCCGACCCCGGAGATCAATGACTCTCAATACCGCAGAATATATCCGACCTCGGAGATCAATGACTCTCAATACCGCGGATCATACTGAGGCCCTCTTCCACACCCGGTGTCGAAAGTCGGCTCTGATACCATTTGTTGTAACACCCCGCAAAATTGGAAATTACAATTTTGCCCCTGGGTGTTACGCACGTATATTTTGTAATATGTTTCACTACATATTTTAGATTCGTACTGTTTATACATTTTCCGTATTGATTTCAGTCAACTAAAATATAATATTTCAATCCCTGGGATTTACGTATTTTTTTACGTGTTTGGATGCACGTGTTTCCACCACTACGTATAATATTTTCTATAGGTTTAAATTATTTATTTTTATGTATTTAAATCTATTTTATAAAACGAAAATTTATTTTCCCCTTATTTTGATTAAAATGCATTTTTTGATTTTTTGCACGTATGGTGCACGTGCAAATTTTTATTCTCATTTTGCTACTTTCATTTTATTATTTTTAGCATGCATTAGTTTTATTTAGCCTTTCTTTTGATCCATGGACCTATAAACTAAAATATAGCCCATTAGGAGAGGAGCCCACTAGATAAATAAATTAATTAGTAATGAGCCCATGTAGCAAGCCCACTATTAAAATCACATTTTTAGTTAAACATGTACTAATACATGACAAGTTACACATATTAGTACACATTTAGAGTTATAGAAATGTGTTCATATTTGTTTATGCATGTGTGCATGCATACACAAATGTATTTGGACCATTTTTTGGGCAAGGGGAGGAGAAGAGTTGGTAGGTTGAGTTAGTGGAGAGTGGGGAGATGAAGAGATGGAGGTTTTAGGAGTTAGGAAAGTGGAGAGTTGTAAAATAAATTTGAAGAGTTATTAGGGTGAGATTTTTGCACTTTAGACCCTTCCAAAATCCTATAAATAGAGTCCCATTTCCTACATTTCTCTTGCACCAAAAATATTATAGAAAGAAAGAAATAAGTGTAAGAAAAAGAGAGAGTGAGAGTCCTTTTGTTTGGGGGAATTGCTAGAGAAAGGAAGCCATTGCTAGGGGAAGGGAGCTTGCTAGGAGGGGGAGCCATTGCTAGGAGTTGTCTTAGAGCTAGAAGAAGTGTCACATCTTTTCTTCAATTGTTCAAGCTTCAATAAGGTGGATGACCCCATACTTTCTAATTTAGAATAATGCATGCTAAGTAATAAATAATGAGTAGTATGGAATTTCTTATATGATTTATGCTATGGTATGAGTTGAGAATGATAAAAAGTTCATGTATGATTAATAAATTAAATCATGTTAGGGATTAATGAGAAAAAGGAATTGATTGATTATTTATCATACATTAGCATGCTATTTAATGAATAGTATAAGTTTAATATGATAATTAGAAAATAAATTCATGCTTTTGTGTATGTTAAATTGTAGAAATATTATTGTTGATTAAGAAACAAAACATTGTCATGTTGCTTAGAAATGAGAACAAAAAGTAAGGAGAAACTTTCATTAGCTTGTTAATGTGCAAATGTAGAAACTAGTAATTATGAGATTATTGGAAGAGATTTCATTATGGTTAAAAAGAAATTTTTCTTTTAGTAAAGTGGATGGTTTCTTACTTTCTAGTTGTAGAAATACCATGCTAGAAATTATAAGTTAGTTTTGTGAAAATTCATATAGAATTTTGGAAAGAATTATTGTATTGGTAATAATTATCCATAACGAATGTTTTTAATAAATTTATTAGCATAAGGGCTAATATTATAATTATATTAAACATGGTACATCATTTACGATATGCAATAATTTAGTTTAAATTCCGGGATGTTCATGTTTATTTAGTACTTTGCAATATGGTTCATAATTATTTTAACATATGGGTACATATACATTATTTCAAACCAATTGATACCTTCAGGAATATTATATTATAAGCATATATATGATTATAATAACTAGTATCATACACGTGCACACGTGCACGGGGATAATGAAAAGGGTAAAAAGAAAATAATTTCCGAAACTGATCCACCGTGGAAAATATTTACCCGACTGGTCCACTTTTGAAAATATTTACCAAAGTTAGTCCACAACTGGTCCACTTTCGAAAATATTTGGCATATGTACCCAAGCAAACTGTAGCAAACTAGTTGTTTCGGCTACTTGTGCATTGTATAATGTAGTCTTCATATTTACTACAAGGTTTATATGTTTTAAGAAGAAATGTAAAGTATTACTTTTGTGAAGTGATTTTCTTGAAGATAATTTTACTCTTATTTGTTCGAAGAATATTCTAAGTAAAGTGAGATATTATAATGGCTTGATTTTATTATGAAATCTCATGTGATAGAATTGTGTTCTTAAAAGAAATTATTCCTTTGCTTATAAAGAATGTGAACGGATGACTAGATAATGAATAATGATGAGACTATGATTACTTGTGATTAAGTTGAAAGAAGAAATTATATAAGTTTAAGACATGATTACTAAAGGGTATGTGTACCCATGTTTCTTGTACATACCTTGGGCTTGCATCTTCCCATCCACCCCTTCATCCAGAAGGTCTTGTCGTGGGCGTCGTTGAATCCCATGCAATATGGGCCGAACACTTTGAAGCAGCTCATGTGCTTCATGCTGCTTGTAAAGAGAGGGGAGTGCCATGAATGAAGTACATCCAAGCTGTCTTGAGCATCAGTTCGTCAGGATTTACGAAGGGATCTACTATATATCGCCCCGCTAAAGAAGGAAGGTTGTTCATAGTCACCCGGACTAGATAAAGAGGTGGAAGAGGAAATACTTCGTCATCCGGAGTCAGACACCCTAGGCGATATCGACGAAGTGGAACTTCTACAAGTCCAACCTTAAGGGTCCCCGAAAAACCGATCTGACAGCAGAGGAGTGGGCAGATGTCGACCGAATATGTGCAGGCAACAACATTGGTTGGCCAAATGTGATGGAGAGGCATCTAGCTCTGATCGGATTGAGCCCTGTTAATTATATATGTTTTTCGTTGCCTTTTATTCAAGTTATTTTCTTCATCTTATGCATTTCCCTTTCTTTTGCAGATATGGACGATGCAGAGATCGACGAGCAGAGGACCTTGTTGAAGAAGAAAAGGCCGAACGGGCCGAAAGGGAGAAGCAGGGAAAGATCTCTTCCCAGGGGGGTCCGAAGAACCTTCCCAACCGGGGCCGAAAAGACAGAAGACTCAGGTGGTCCCCAGTACTCCCGGTTCTTCCAAGACGGCCCCGGGCTCAAGTAACCTGAAGGTTACTGAGGTCGTGAGGGGTGGGCTCCCTCCCGTCAATCTGGACTCTTAGGAGGTCCTGGGCAACGTGGGGCTCCGACCGTGGGCCTCTGATTGGGCCGTCCGAGTCGCCGACACCTTATCCGTGGGTCCCATGGCGATCGAGATTGTTGAGAAGCTCGCTCCGCCTTAGGACTAGGCTGCCATGGAGTGCGATACCATCGAGTCTAGCTATATGAGGTGGGCTCAGGAAAGCGTACAAGTATCTGTTGTTCCGTTCTGCTTTCCTTTCATACTTTGGTTTCTATTGCCATATTATATTTTTTTTGTCCAAGTCTTATTCCCTCGGAAGCATACGTGCATGGCGGGTGCCCAGGTGATGAAGCTGCATCATCAGGAGCTGAAGAGGAAGGTGAGGAACGCTCAGCGCTATGAGCGCGAGATGAAGGACCTCAAGTTGAAGCTGCCGACGGCCGAGTCTCGTAACCACGCCCTTCAGGCCAACCAAGCTTCCCAGACCGACACCAGCCTGAGGAGGGAAGGCGAGCTGAAGAAGGTGATGGCCCTTGAGATAAAGAAGATCAAGCAGGGCGGCATGGACAAGGTTATCGAGGCCCAGGACGAGGTCTACGTCCTGGCGATCAGGCACGTCAAGTATTACCAGCCTGAGTTGGAGCTTGATCATTTCAAATATGACATGAAGCTGCCCGATCTCCCGCGACTTCCGAAGGTGGTGGAGATGAAGATGTTACCGATCCCAACCCTAATGCCGCGGTGGCCGTTGACGAAGAGGTTCGCCTACCTTCCGAATAGTAGCTTCTGTATTTGCTTTTCCCCTTTTCTTCTTTATATTTTGTAACTGCCGAACACGAACTGGCCACCGCACGTTTGTACAAAATTTTTGAGTAATGAAAATTTTTTATTTTTGGCCGAACCTTTTGACTTGGATTTTTTAGGACTTTTTAGGCATAGTTAGCCTTGTAAGATTTCGTCAAATTAGCCAAGTATATAGGGCGCGGAATGATGTTTCTTTTATCTCTGCCAGATGGATGTGATCTCGGGGGAGGGCCCTGGTCGTGTCAAGATGGTCCGGATTAAGGGTAAGGCCACGGCACTATAGTTCGCACTGACCCGGTACCGCAAAGAGGCTCGCGACCGAAAAGTTGCTATCTAATATTTTATGGATAATTCTAAGAGACTTAGCTTGGATATGGCACGCTTGAAGAAGTTGATAGCCGACCGAGACCTAGGGAGTGCGGAAGCTGCATTTTCATCGTCTAGCACTTCCCTCCGGCGACCATCGTCCGAATCCTTCCTTCGTGAAGTCATCATGGAGAAAGAGTTAAAGATACAATGATACAGGTAATGCTCGAGATGTGGGGATGTCGGGATCCCGATCCACATCTTTCGGTGGCGCCTGCCCTTCGAAGAGATTCTCATTACCGACCTTGCGGCTGGGACTCGCGAGGCCACCCAGAGCTCTGCTGCGTGTGTGTCCACCTTGGCAACTCCCGAAGATCCCGTAGAAGAGCAAACTCGTTCGACCGGCCTAGAACTGGTCTATACCAACCCTGCAGCCCCGAAGTAGGAGCTTTATTTTGATTTCTGGTGATGTAACAAGGTCTCGACGATTGTATCGATACACTTCTATTAGTTAAAATAATAATAATAGAACACTGTTGTATTGGCCTTTTATGAGTTATTTTACCATATGCATGTGTCCAAAATCCGGGGACAGAGGTGAGGGCGAGGGACTAAGGAATCTCTCCTAGATTTTCGAAATCCAAGCCGAGGGGCTAGTACTTGAGAGATGGAGAAATCTCTCAAAACCTATGCGAGGCCGAGAATCAGGTTGAGCGTCGAGCCTTATGTGCTTGTGACAAAGCCAGGCACTCTCTTGCGATGCCTGACGAGCATTGACCAATTACGGATGCCTGGTAATGAAGGACGTTTCGTCTTCTAATGTCATAAATGCGCCTGATAGATGTTTCAATTTCCATGGCCATAAATGAGCCTCGCCTTGGGTTATATAACCCCCCAACCATTTCTTGTTCCTCACTTCACAGATTTCTCACAACTGGTGATTCTCCTATCACCCTCTGACAGTTAGGGGTAGCAGCGGTGAAGGTTGTTCTACCCATTGCTATTAGAGGGGGGGGGGGGGGGGGACCTCGGAGCGTGGGGCTCGAGGCACTTGCCAAAGGCGAGTGTCGAAAAATAAAAAATCTTAACTGAAGCTTCCTATGACTAGTGGCTCTCCTACCACCCTCTGACAGTTAGGGGTAGCGGCGATGAAGGTTGCTCTACCCCTGGCTGCCAGCAGGTGGAAGGGGGACCAACTTGGCGCATGGAGCTCGAGGCACTTTCCTAGGGCGAGTGCCGAAAACAAAAATTTTAACTGAGGCTTCCCATGAATGGTGGTTCTCCTACCACCCTCTGATGGTTAGGGGTAGTGGTGATGAAGGTTTCTCTACCCTGGCTGCCAAGGGGTGGAAGGGGGATCAACTCGGCGCATGGAGCTTAGAGGTCCTCGCCAGAGGCGAGGGCCGCAAATCAAACTAAAACTTAGATAAGTAGTAAGTCAATGATGAGCTGGAGGTCTTGAGCAAAGGCGGATAGCTCGTAGGTGGTCGAAGTCCAGGCCGAGGGGCAAGAACGTGAGGGATTGAGAAATCCCTCGCAGGTGGTCGAAATCCATGCCGAGGGGTGAGGACGTGAGGGGTTGGGAAATCCCTCGTAGGTGGTCGAAGTCCAAGCCGGGGGGCAAGGACGTGAGGTATTGAGGAATCCCTCGTAGGTGGTCGAAGTCCAAATCGAGGTGCGAGGACTTGAAGGATTGAGAAATCCCTCGTAGGTGGTCGAAGTCCACGCCGAGGGGATAGGACTTGAGGGATTGAGAAATTCCTCACATGTGGTTGAATTCCAAGTCGAGGGGCGAGGGTGTGAGGGATTGAGGAATCCCTCGTAGGTGATCGATGTCCAAGCCGAGGGGTGATGACTTGAGGGATTGAGAAATCCCTCGTAGGTGGTCGAAGTCCATGCCGAGGGGTGAGGACGTGAGGGATTGAGAAATCCCTCGCATGTGGACGAAATCCAAGCCGAGGGGCGAGGATGTGAGGGATTGAGGAATCCCTCGTAGGTGGTCAAAGTCCAAGCCGAGGAGGACTTGAGGGATTGAGAAATCCCTCGTAAGTGGTTGAAGTCCACGCTGAGGGGCGAGGACTTGAGGGGTTGAGAAATCCCTCGCATGTGGTCGAAGTCCAAGCCGAGGGGCGAGGACGTGAGGGATTGAGGTTGAAGTCCCAACCACCAACTAGCCAACTCACGTTTGGTGTAAAACTTTAAACTAGATTTCCTTATAAGTTCTCGCTTACTGTTTGAGACCTTCAAAGAGTTTTAAAAGAAACAAAAAAAAAAAGCAAAAAACCCCCACTGGAGCTCGAACTCGCGACCTCTGGTCGCTGCACACCGTGCTCACACCCACACGCTAAGACCAGGCTATCGAGCCTCACATTCTGATTTTATTATTATTGTTATTCTATTATTGCAACCCTCTGTTTCTAAATTACTTTAAAATTTTGATATCTCATTATCTTCGTATTATTATTATTTTATCATTTCCTGAGAATAATTTCCTTCAACATTAGCGTATTAGCCTGAAATAAATCCTATAACAATCTATTCACAAAATAAAGGAAAATATTACCCAACTAGCATGAATTGTTCATAGTTCTATAACTTGAACTATATAAATCATTGTTTCCTATACAACTACAATTTTAGGGAGTTTTCACATTACAACATTGCATATAGAGAAACTTAATTCCATGGGTTTATTTTATAGATTTTCCCCTAGATAAGAATTCTATAAAACTCCTATTAATTCAATTATCTACTACATGATTGTAATTAAGCATGTACTAATCAATTTTACTAGAGATGTCACTTTACACCCACTTTCCAATTTCATTATCCATCTACATATTTATAACATGCAAAAATTACTAACCTTTTAGAAACAACAAAAAACCCCACACATTCAAATACTAACTATGACTAAGAGTTCACAATTAAAATTCTAAAAAACTTCTACACTTATACACACAAATTAAATTAGCATCTACACATGTTATGGCTAATCAAGCACAATCTACTGAAATTTAGAAGACAATGAGAACACCCATTTTCAATACAAAATTCCTAGTAGCAGAAACTCCTAGCAAAAGCTTCAAACTTCTCCAAAAATTTCGCAAGCTCCTAGCTCCAAATTCCCGAAAGCACACCCTGACTCTCTTTCTCTTCTCTGTTTTTTTTTTTAGTTTTTTATTTGATTTGTGTCCCTATATGGCTAAAGTGGGAGGGTATTTATAATAACTTCCCACTTCTTAAAAGAGCTCCCCACTCACACACTAACTCACCCACTCTCCCCTCTCTCTCATTGGCTGGCCACTTCTTGGAAGGAGAGCACATGCACGTGCACCTTCTGTGTGCACACTTCTTCATACAATTTTATTATTAGTTTTTAATCAAAATTGGGTGTGTATGTTACACATTGTAATGTGTACTAGTTTATCTAAAATTTTAAATAAGAGTTCATGCACGTTGAATAATTTATAATAGTTTTAATGTGTTACAAAATATAGATTTAAATCTAGTTGAAAAATAAACCACACATTTGTGACTTGTAAAATGAGAGAAAAATTTAATGACTAAAGAGAATTTCATTAATCGATACATGCACAAAAATACGTGCAAAGTACGTGCGAAAGAAAATATTAAAAATAAACATTTTTGGGGATGTTACAACACTCCCTCCTTAGAATAGTTTTGTCCTCAGAACTACGCTTAAAGAGTAATGTAACTACCGTTTCTGCTATTTTCATTTTTTCCCCTTTTTTGTAATATTTTATTTTGTAATTGAATAAATACTCTATTTTTGTTTCTTGATTATTTCAATTAAATTTTGTTCATGAAATTCTTCGTTCTTCGTGATTGAGCTATTTTTGTTGATCCTATTTTCTTCTATTTAATTGTGGGTATTTTTATTTGAACCCTATTAATTTAGATCTACCTCTTATTGAACCCTAAAATACAATTTCATTTGTTCTTGACCCAGAATTGCAATTATTGGATCCTAAACCGCTAACCCAATACCCTAATTGTACCCTATAAATATAACTCTACTGCAAACCCTAAAATTACACAAATTGAAACCCTAACCGCTTATTCTCTCACTCCTCTTTCTCTCACCTCACCGTTTCTCTTTCCCGATCGTTTCCTGCCCAAACTCCTAAACCCAATACTTTCCTCTTCTTCTCCGACCAACTCCGGCCACCCCATCGTCGGCGCCACCCCGTCGACGCACCCTGAGCGCCGCCCTCCTCTATCCTCGATGCCCAGCACCAAAACCCCAACTCCGACCTCCCTTTCAATCACCAGCAGCCAAATCCCAACCCCCCACCTTCTCCTGTCTATGTTGACGCCGTCGTCGACCCACCTTGCCGCCGTCAGCCAGTTGCCAAACCCACCGAAGCCCTTGCTTTTGCCATTGCTGACGTTGCTACTGTCTGTTGATGCTGAGTTCTCTTTGTTGTTTATTTTGTTTGGGTTCTCTTTTGCACGTATATTGCATGTGCTATCTTGTGGATTCGTGTGTGTTCGTAGGTTCATTGCTTCAGGTACCTTATCCCATTATTCTTGGTATTCATTTTCGTCGTCTTAAAGGTAAGTCACTGTCCTCTTGAATTGTTAATTGTATCAAATTCAAGTTTTGTTGAAACTCTTGCAAGTAGATCCCTTCGTTTATCGTATTATACATTGTTCATCTTTTTCGTTAGGTATATTGAGGGTTTACACGAGCTATCACCAATTTACTTGACATCGTGTCACTTTTTACTCCAAAGATTGAATCTTTCATGTGTGCATACAGAATTGAAAATAGAGTTAATCATATAATCACGACACAATTAATTATTGTAGAAAGAATTGCTAGGTTGTATGTTGTTTGATCGATTAATGATTGATTGATGATAAATTGATGTATATGTGTATTCTTAACCTTATTTACCATGTTTTTATACCCTTCATGCTGATTGAGAAGTTTATCGACGAGTAGAATTGATACCCATCATGTTTAAATTAATTTATTTCATGAAAACTACCGAAAACCTGCATGTTGCTTGTTGGCTGTATCTTGACTGCTATTTTCGACCCAGTAAATGATCTTAGAATGAATAATTTTCTGAACAAGTGTTGTAGCCTTATCTTTCTAGTTTCCAGAAAATCTTGAATTTCTAAATTCCGAGTTGTGTAGCAAAAGTTATGCCCGTTTTACTACAGCTGTGTTTTAACTATCAGATTTTCAGATTCTTGAATCTTGCATGCTTAAACAGTAAAAAGGCCAAATATTAAAATTTTTCTCTGATAATTCCCAGATTGTTAGTAATCATGTTTAGAAATCTAAAAAATATTTTTGATGAATTTATTATTGATTTTTTGCTGATTCTAAAATTATAATAACATGATGCCGAATTTCTGCCTGAACATGAAATCTGTAAAGAACAATGTGATTAACCTAGCTACTGTTATCGGATTTTGAACTTTAAATATGAGTTGGAACCGTGTAGAAGTCTAGTTTCTAGAATTTCTGACGGATTAGTTTTCGAGTTCTGAACAGCGGAAAACTACATTTTTGTACAAACTACTCTTGCTGTCCAGAATTTCACTTTTCAGTTTTTAATAGTTTAATTATTCCTATATCATAATATTGCATGAATTAATGTATGTAGTGTAACACCCAGCATAATTGGAAATAACAATTTTTCTCCCGTGTGCTACGCACGTGTATTTTGTAAAGCGTTTTCACTACATATTTTGATTTCCGACTATTTATGCATTTTCTGTATTGATTTTATCCTATTGTGAGTTAACTCGAATATATAATTCAATCCTGATATTTTACGTACTTTTTACGTGTTTTTAATGCACGTATCAATTACTTATTTTTCCATCACTAAGTATGATATTTCTATGTGTAGTGATTATTTTTCGTGTTCGAACTCATTTTATAAAACGGAAATTCATTTTTTCCTATTTTGATTAAAATGTATTTTTTTTAATATTTGCACGTATGATGCACGTGCTAACTTCTCCATCTTTATTCTTATTCTCATTTATCTAATTTAGCACGCACAAATTTTATTAGCCTCCTTTTGACCCATGGACCTAAAGTTAAATGTTAGCCCATTAGACTAATTAAAAGAAGAGCCCACTAATTAAGTTAGAAAATTAAAATAAGCCCATAAATCAAGCCCACTAATTATAACCCAAATTTAAGTTGACACATGACAAGTTACAAACTTTTAGTATACAATTTAGAGCTATGCAAATTGCATTAAATTTTGTTAGTGTGCATGTGCATATGCACATTTGTGCATTGGCCGGTTATGCACATCGGTAGTGGCCGATTTTTGGCTTGAGGGGATTGAGAGAGTGAATGAGAGAGTTAAGGCTTGTAGGAGTGGGGAGATCAGAGGTTGGGAGTTTTAGGAGTTAGGAAAATTGGAGAGGTTGAAGGATGAGTTGAGAAAATGAAGAGATGGAGAATTAATATGGAGATTTATTAGGTTATGAAATTTTGCAAATGAGACCCTAACCTAGACCTATAAATAGCACCAATTTCTTCTCATTCCACACACCAAAAGAAAACAAATAAGAGTAAGAGAAAGAAAAAGAAAGAGAGAAGAGAGTCCTTGTGCTTGGAGAAATTCTTTGCTAGGAGGAGAAACTCTTGCTAGGAGGAGGTGTTCTTGCTAGGAGCTAGGTGTTGGTTCCATCTTTCTCACTTCCAAGCTCCAAAAAGGTGGGTGATCCTATACTTTCTAATTGTAGGAAATGCATGCTATTTTGATTAATGAGTAGTATATTTTTGATGTGATAATTAGAATATAAATTCATGCTTTTATGTATGCCAAATTGTAAAAATTTTGTTATTTATTAAGAAACAAAGTGTGGTCATGTTGCTTGGAAATGAGAACAAAAGTAAGGGGTAATTGTCATTTGTATGTTAATAGAAACTAGTAATTGTAAAAATAATTGAAGAGATTTCCCTTATTTTAAAGAGGAAATTTTGAAAGTAAATGGGTATACATAACTTATTTTAATTTGTTATAAGAGAATACAAATTTTCTAGTTTGGTAAAGATGAATTCATGTAATAAAAGAGAAGAAATGGATTTGAAATTAGATATATTATCAAATATGAATTTTTTCTAATCCATAACTTTCTGTTAGTAAGTAAATTTCAGTTTAAATAAATTATATGTAGATTAATGAAAAGATTTGATCAAATGAAAAATCAAGTTTTATGAAAAACAATAAGATAATAGAAAGTTGGGACTAAAACCCACAAAGTGAGTTTATGTTGTTGGGCACCTTCGGCCTAGTGGTCTGGCTTGCACTGGCCTCCTTGTTGGGTCTGGGTTCGAATCATGTAAACCCCAACTATTTTTTTTCTACTTTATTCTCTCATAAGCCGAGAGTTAGCATAAGGGGCTTTCCGTAATGAATCTGAACACAAAGTCCACTTGGATTTAGTGGCTAATGGGTGAGTCTTGGTCGCCCTCGTGTGCTCACGGGTTCGAGACCTGGGATGGTTTTTTGTATTTTTTTGATGTTTTAATTGAATTGGGGAGTCTTAAAGTAAGAAAAAATTTGGGCAAAATATCTAATAATTCTATAAAATGAATTAGAATTAATTAAAAATGGTTTTGGAATTTTCATGTATATTTTGAGAGATTAAAAGAGCAATTGGGGTAGAAAGTAATTTTTACTTAAGATATAATTATTGAAAAGTGTGAGATTTATATTTTGAAGAAGAGTAAAGTATGGTTGTGTGAAGTAATTTCTTTTGAAAAGATTGTACTCTTACTTGGTTTAAGAAATATTTGATGTGAATTAAGATATGAATTGCTTAAATTGCTAATAAAATTTATAGTGATAAATCTTTTGTTCATAGAAGGAATTGTTGTTCTATTTTTTATAGTGATGAATCTTTTT
Organism: Hemerocallis citrina; assembly: GCA_017893485.1. Taxonomy (NCBI): domain Eukaryota; kingdom Viridiplantae; phylum Streptophyta; class Magnoliopsida; order Asparagales; family Asphodelaceae; genus Hemerocallis; species Hemerocallis citrina. The sequence goes on from CM030366.1 coordinate 121,263,637, forward strand.
TTCATAGAAGGAATTGTTGTTCTATTTTTGAATTATGAATGAATGAACCATGAATAGTGTTAAAATGAGATATTGACTAAGTCTTGAAATGAATTGAAGTTGAGAATAATCAAGTTTAAGACATGTTATTGAAGAGTATGAATACTCATGGATTCTTGTACATGAAAAAGTGGTGATTTAGAATTAGTGAGACCACGGGTACCGGCACTTTTGAAATGAAAGATTTGAATTATATTTTTGAGATAAGGCTATGGGGTTATTTCATATTTATGAGTAAGACCGGTAGGAGGTAAAACTGATTCTAAGTTTGATAAATTATTCATGTCTTGAACTTAAGAACTAGGCACATAAGTAAGACCTAGGCAAACGTAAGTAAGGCAATCTATATAGTCAGGCGGTGGGTTGGCTGCGGCGATTCACCGGGACTATAGACCCAGTCGACGGACTGAGGTTGCTCTGTGGGAGACGAGTTCTATTTAAAATCCGGGACTATGCGTAGTTGGGCGGATAGTTTGTCGTACTCCATGTATATGCGTATACCGGAGCTAGAGGGGCACTTGTGGGAGGTTCACACGACGAGAAGTCTGTATAACAGTCGGGCGGGGGATTGGCTGCGGCGATTCTCCGGGACTGGGATCCGTACTCGTGGAACATCTCAACTTTGTCTTATTACTGGGTAGTTGTCATGGCAGGGGATCGAACCCTTTTATTGTGGAGTACGTAGGCGCTTGCCCTCGGACCTATGTAGTATGGGATGCATAGAATCCGAACAAGTGTGCATTAGTGTCATCCTAGAATAAAAATAACTGCATTAGGCATTAAGACATGGCATACACTTACATGTTTAGAGTAGTTACATTTCTACACTTCATTTCAATCAAGTTTGTGTTTTGTTAAAGTATGGTGATCGTTATACTGTCTTCGGCATAGAGAGTATAGTCATGTATAACATTTCGTCGGTTGCAATCAACTGATGTACCCACAGTCTTACATGCTGGTAATGGAAGTTCATGAAGCAATAAAGTGGATATGCTGATACTATTTTGTTTAAAGATGTTGTATTTATCTCATTGTAATCTTTTATTCTTCCGCTGTGTAAACAAAGTGTACTGTAACTCTTATGTACTATTGAAAAAGTTTTAAAATTTCCTTGTAAAATTGTACGAAGTGAAGTAAAAATCCTGTGGAATCTCGAATTCATTCTTATTTGGAATTCGGGGTGTTACATGTATGTTGTATTGCATGATCCCAATGAATTATTGTCACCATTCTAATTTTCCTATTTCTTATTACCATCATATTGTTCTCCTATTGATACTATTGTTCATCCCATGTCTTAAATTGCATATTGTATTATTGCGTTGATAAATAATTAATATATCGGGGTTTAAGGGATTGACTAGAGTAGTTGATGATAGAGAGACTGTACTCAAATGATGGCCCGCGTTATTACCGTTATCGTCATCGTGTAAGAAATTACACTATGGCTCGTGTTATTACCGTTATTGTCATCATACCCAATACATGAACTATAAAATCTACCACCATAGTCTAAACAAAATTGGTTATATGCATCGAACCTGTGGTATGGAACATATGGGACATAGTAGTATGTGCATTAGTTAGGATTTAAAATGATTAATAGACATAAGGATTGACACATCACCAATATTGCATATTATTCATCATTGTTCCTATTGATATCGAATATTGGCTAAGTGTTATCGTTATTGATCATTAATTATTGTTACCGAATATTGAATCATTGTTTATAGTCATTGCATCGATTACCGTGATATTGATTATTGATTATCGTCCCATGTTATTGATTCCTATTGATCCATTGATTCATTGTTATACCGTTATTCCATTGTTCATTGCTTTCTCTACTTGCTGTCCATGACTTACTTTAAGGACAATTTTTCTTCTCTTTTTAGATGAAGTGTACACAGGTATTGAAGGAGAATTGCCTACTGGAATTTGAGAGCAAACTTTCTAAAGAACTATTGCTTTATAATGGATTGTTATTTTTTTTATATATAAACTTATTGTATTGAGACTTTTTACTATTGTGTTTAGGATTATTATTGTATTGAACTTATGTCCCAGATTTTATTATTGTTCCAGATGTTGGATTATTATTGTACTTTGATATTTTATATTTCTTCATTTCAAGTATTATTGTTAATGAGATTATTATTATTGTCTGTGCAATTGTTCTGTATTGATTATATTGTTAAGTTGATCGGATAAACAGCTTATGGGTGACGTTATTCATTCGCTGGGTCAATGTCATGTACTCGTATTCCGTATTTTTGGGAAGCGGGGCGTGACAAGTAAAGGGTAAAAGAGAAAATTATACATGGTTTTAAGCAAAAAGTTCGGGATATTCACTCATCATCCGCTTTTCTGATTCTCATGTTACCTCATCGACTAGCTGATTCCTCCACATTACTTTGACCATGGGTATAGTTTTGTTCCTCAAAACCTTTTCCCGTCTATCCATGATCTCCACTGGATGCTCCTTGTAGCTCAGATTTATCTGTAGACCTTCTGGTACTTCTGGTAAGTGATGACTTGGATATGGAATGTAGCCTTGGAACATGGACACATGAAAAATATTGTGCACTTGGGCTAGCTCTTCCAGTAATTCCAATCGATAACTTATCTTCCCAATCCTCTTCAGTGTCTTATATGGTCATATGTATCTTGGGGCTAACTTCCCTCCTTTCCCAAATCGGATCACTCTCTTCATCGGAGATACCTTCAAAAAGAAAAAGTCACATTCTTCAAATTCCAAATCTCCTCTCCGATTATCTGCATAGCTCTTTTGTCTACTTTGTGCCTCGACCAGTCTCTTCCGGATCAATTCTATTTTCTCTGAGGTTTGTTGTACTATCTTCGGCCCGTACACCTGTCTTTCCTCCACTTCATACCAACACACCGGCGTTCTACACTTCCTCCCATGCAAAGCCTCACACGGTGCCATGCCAATGCTGGTCTGAAAACTGTTATTGTAGGCAAACTCTACCAGAGCTAAGTGCCTCTCCCAGTTTCTGCCAAAATTCATCACACAACATCTCAACATGTCCTCTAACACACGACCCTCTCAGTCTGCCCATCAGTTTGAGGATGGAAAGTAAAACTCAAATCAGTCCTGGTTCCCAAAGTTGTCTGAAGGCTCCTCCAAAAGTGTGACGTGAACCGTGCATCTTGATCTGAAACAATCGACACAGGAATTCCATGTAGTCTCACGATCTCCCCAATGTACAATTCTGCCAACTTCTCCATCGACCAAGTGATCTTCATCGCCAAGAAATGAGAAAACTTGGTTAGTCAATTCACTATTACCCAAATTGCATCATTCCCTTTGGGACTTCTAGGTAGTCCTGTGATGAAATTCATGCTGATGTTCTCCCATTTCCACTCCGGAATGGGTAATGGCTGTAGTAAACCTCCAGGTCTTTAATTCTCTGTCTTAATCTACTGACAAGTCTCACATCTGCTACAAACTGTGCTACAACCCTCTTTAATCCCGACCACCAGAAATGTTGCTTAATATCTTTATATGTCTTGGTACTCCCTGGATGTATTGACAATAGAGTAGTATGTGCCTCATTTAGAATGCTCTCCTTAATTTCTAAATGATCAGGTACACACAATCTTTCTCCGAACCATAGTACTTCGTCCCTTACTTGAAATTCTGACAATTTGCCCGTGCCAACTTGCTCCTTCACCTTCCGAAAATCTGGGTCAGATTTCTGACCATTGATGATCTGCTCTCTCAGTGTGGGCTAAAGTCTCAACTGTGCCAATGATGCCCCTAGTTCCTGCAGTACTACTTCGATTCCAGCTCGATCGAATTCTTGTGCAAGTTTCTCTTGAGTTGTAATCAAACAAGATAAACTGCTTTTTCGACTAAGCACATCCGCTACCACATTTGCCTTTCCTAGGTAATACTTTATTTCTGGACAAATATCTTCTAGCACTTCCAACCACCTTCTCTGCTCAAATTTAGATCTCTCTGCTAATAGATGTACTTCAGGCTATTGTGGTTTGTGTACATATTGACTTTCTCTTTATACACATAATGCCTCCAATACTTCAAGGCAAATATGATTGCCACCGATTTCAGATCATGGGTTGGGTAATTTTTCTCATGCAGTCTCAATTGCCTAGACCTATAAGCTATTACCATTCTCTCTTGCATTAGTACAAAACCCATTCCTTGATGTGAAGCATTGCTGTAGACATCATAGTCAATTTCCGCTCGTGGCAAAGCCAATATTGGAGCAGTACTCAAACTCTCTTTCAACTCTTGGAAGCTTGCTTTGTATTGCTCTGTCCACTTGAAATTTACATTTTTCCTCGTAAGTCCGGTGAGCAGCACGACTATCTGAGCATAACCCTGAATAAATTGCCAATAATAACTGGTCAAACCCAAGAAACTCATAATCTCCTTTACAGATGCGGGTCTTGGCCAGTCTTTCATTGCTTCTACCATCTGTGGATCTATGGCCACTCCCTCCTTAGAAAGGATATGACCCAAGAACGCGACTTCGGACTGCCAGAAGTCACACTTGGATAGCTTGGCATATAATTTCTGCTCCTGCAGCTTCTTCAACACTTCTGCCAATTATTCAGCATGTTCCTCTTCTGACTTGGAATATACCAGAATATCATCGATAAACACCACGACAAAAGAGTCGATGAATGTTCGAAGGACCATGTTCATCATATCCATGAATATGGCTGGTGCATTCATCATTCCAAATGGCATAACTAGGAATTCATAATGCCCATGTCGAGTTCAGAATGCAGTCTTATGCACATCCTCTTCCTTAATACGAACTTGGTGGTAACCCGACTGAAGATCAATCTTGGAGAAAACTGCTGCTCCTTGAAGTCGGTCGAACAAATCATCGATTCGCGGAATAGGATACTTATTCTGGATAGTCACCTTGTTTAGCTCCCTATAAATGATGCACATCCTCATTGATCCATCTTTCTTCTTCACCAGCAAAACTGGCGCTCCCCAAGGCGACGCACTGGGTCTGATGAAACCTTTGTGCAAAAGCTCCTTGATTTGCTTCTTCACCTCACCCTGTTCTACAGGTGTCAATCTGTATGGTACCTTGGATATCGGTGCACTACCTGGCTGAATAACAATACTAAATTCCACATCCCAATGAGGTGGTACTCCAGGTAGATCCTCCAAGAATACCGTCGGAAAGTTCCGGACAACATGAATCTTCTTGACTTCCTCAGGAATTTTCTTCTTGGTTAAGGCTACCACCAATTCCTTGCACTTATTCTTCCGGGTCTTCTTCTTCTTCTTCAGGTTCTTCTTTCGGGTCCTCAAAGAATACTTCTTCCTCCACTGCTTCCATAGGATTTTGGTTATCCACCATCCTACAGCGAAAGGGGAAGAACAACATCATACATATAGAGTGACATAAATGTAAGTTGATACAACTATGAAATTTAGGCCTCTAGAAAATGATACTCACACTTCTAATGTCTACCCTAATGCGTTTTCCTTATAATTTTGTACTACTTGTTGAACCTGGCTCTGATACCACTCTGTAACTCCCCGAATTCCAAACATATATAATTCGTAGCAATAATTGGATCTTTTACTTCAACTTCGTAAAAATTTACAACGAATTTAAAACTTTTTCATTTTCAACATTGTTATTTACAATAGTACAGCGAAAATAAATAAGTACAATACAACATATGCTTATAAAGGTCTTCAATCTTATGTCAACCCATCACAGTGACTTCAAGTCCATGCCAAATCCAGTCCTGCAACTAGGAAACTGTGGACACGTTAGTTGCATATAACTAACGCAATGCTATAATACAGCGATTTCACCTCTTAACAATCACAAACTTGAATGCACAAAAATAGAGAAGTGACTATCCTAATTATGTCAGTGTATGATATAAGCTTAATGCCTAATGCAAACATTTATACTTACAATGATACTAATTCACACTTGTTCGGATTCTATGCACCCCATACTACATAGGTCCGAGGGCAATCCCTTATCGTACTCCTCATTATAGGGTTCAATCCCTCGCTATGCAAATTTTCACATGTGAGTGGCATAAGATTTAGATATTCCGTGAGTATTAAGCCCACGCCCTGATAATTCCGGAGATGAATCCCACATTGCAGATGAGCTGGGGACACTCTCAATCACATCTCGATAATTCTGGGGATCCAACCTCACACCGCAAGCTATGGTGCCTCAATAGTCACCAAACACCCTATGATCGTCTCCTCGATCCCGATAATTCTGGAGATGAATCTCATACCGCAGATGTGCAGGGGACACTCCCAATCACATCTCGATAATTATGGGGAGACATTCTCACACTGCAGACCAACTGATGCCCTCATACTCATATTTTTCTTTCATCACATACCCAATCTAGTGCATGTCCTTAGGTTTAATTATAATCATTACGACCTAGAGCTAGCTTACCCCACCAGACTTAGATCAACACAAGGAGAATTGTTAGCCGACACTGGCTACTTCTAAATTTTCATTTATCACAACTTGCTGGTCACTACGGGCCTCGCTCAGCCTCTAGATTCCAACAATCTCAACACCGAGATCAACTAGGTTACATCTAACCTTTTCATAAAAAATTGCATTCATTAAACATCATTTAACTTCTTTTATCAATTCTCTTTACTATTATCAACCATGAAGTAACCAACTTCTTATAGAAGCATTCAATAACATTTTGATGGGTTTAAAACCCTTATAAACACACGTGTTCAATAACTCAAATTCATCTTCTATTTATCTCATAATTCACCATACAACATCCTTTACATAAATCCCAAATTTAGACTCGTTTTCTTATGATGTAAATTTTTAGATTAAAACTAGATTAAAAACCAACATTTTCAATTCTCTTTATGTTTATCATCTCAATCTAAATGAACACTTGATCAATTTTTTGTAGAAAAACACTCAGTTGACATTTCTGATTTATCACTTAACAATATTCAACAATTTTTTAATTGATAAACCCTTTACAAAGCATCGCATGATTAATATTTCAAATCCTTGCTTTTATTATCTCATAATTTCACTATAGCACCCTCTGCATGAGTTCCTAAAATTTTATTCCATTCCTAAAATTTTAAATCATTTTAAAATAAACAAACACCCTCAAAATTAGACTAGAAACTAGATTCATCTAGTACATTGTCTAATGTAATTTTTTAAATCTCCAAAATATATCTTCAAATAGTGTAGAATTATTCCTACAATTTTCTCCAATCTTTTAGAAACATGAAAAAGCCCAAAAATATTAAAAGAACAATATGTGGACACTCGGGATCGAACCCAGGCGCACAGCAAACTCAAGCCGCAACCCAAAATGCACCCAACCACCAACTAGCCAACTCACGTTTGGTGTAAAACTCTAAACTAGATTTCCTTATATGTTCTCGCTTACTGTTTGATATGTTCTATAAGTTTAAAAAGAAACAAAAAACAAAAAAAAAAACCCACTGGAGCACAAACCTGCGACCTCTGGTCGCTGCACACCGCGCTCACACCCACACGCTAAGACCAGGCTATCGAGCCTCACATTCTGATTATATTATTATTGTTGTTCTTTTATAGCAACCCTCTGTTTTTTAAATTACTTTAAAATTTAGATATCTCATTATCTTCGTATTAGTATTATTTTATGATTTCCTGTTAATAAGTTCCTTCAACATTAGTGTATTAGCCTGAAATAAATCCTATAACAATCTATTCTCAAAATAAAGGAAAATGTTACCCAACTAGCATGAATTGTTCATAGTTCTACAACTTGAACTATATAAATTATTGTTACCTATACAACTACATTTTTAGGGAGTTTTCACATTACAATATTGCATATAGAGAAATTTAATTCCATGGGTTTATTTTATAGATTTTCCCCTAGATAAGAATTCTATAAAACTCCTATTAATTCAATTATCTACAACATGATTGTAATTAAGCATGTACTAATAAATTTTACTGGAGATGTCAGTTTACACCCACATGTCAATTTCATTATCCATCTACATATTTCTAACATGCACAATTACTAACCTTTTAGAAACAACGAAAACCTCCACACATTCACATACTAACTATGACTAAGAGTACACAATTAAAATTCTAGAAAACTTCTACACATATACACACAAATTAAATTAGCATCTACACATGTTATGTCTAATCAAGCACAAACTACTCAAATTTAGAAGACAATGAGAACACCCACCTTAAAAACAGAATTCCTAGTAGTAGAGACTCCTAGCAAAAGCTCCAAACTTCTCCAAAAATTATGCAAGCTCCTAGCTCCAAATTCCCGAAAGCACACCTTGACTCTCCTTCTCTTCTCTATATGGATAAAGTGAGAGTGTATTTATATGGCAAAATAGTGAGTGGTTATAATAACTCCCCACTTCCTAAAAGATCTCCCCACTCACACACTAACTCACCCACTCTCCCTTCTCTTTCATTGGCCGGCCACTTCTTGGAAGGAGAGCACGTGCACGTGCACGTGCACCTTATGTGTGTGTAAACTTCTTCATACAATTTTATTATTAGTTTTTTAATTAACTTAGGTGTGTTTTTTACTCATTGTAATGTGTACTAGTTTATCTAAAATTTTAAATAAGAGTTCATGAACGTTGAATGCACACATAATAATTAGGGGATTTAATTTATAATAGTTTTAATGTGTTACAAAAATATAAATTTAAATCTAGTTGAAAAATAAACCACACATTTGTGACTTGTAAAATGAGAGAAAAATTTTTATGACTCAAGAGAATTTTATTAATCGACACGTGCAAAAATTTACGTGCAAAGTACGTGTGAAAAAATATATTAAAAAAACATTTTCGGGGATATAACAATCTGGCAGGTCTTGCATCGTCTTTGCCTAACGAGGCATTCCACATAGGTCGCCATGTTAAATTATATTCGTTCGGATGGTTCCAAAACATTGATCGAAGTGTGCCCTAAACTACCCATCTCCCTTCCTACATGCAATATAGGACTGCTTGTTCTTAACGCCATCTATCCAGAATCAACAAAAAAAAATAATTACTTTGCGGCTTACCACTTACCTATCTTTCTCCGAAACCCTCTCCTAGCTAAAGGCGCGGCAATGCGGCTTTTTGGCCTATTCTTTCTTGTTTCGTAATGAGGAGTATACAAACTCATACCTTGGTCTTAAACAAAAATTTCTATACCTATATAGAAGTCGAATGCAATTCATTGCTTAACACCCTCTATCTATTCTATTCTAAAAGAGCGTCTAGGCAACTAAAAAAAGTAGAGAATTTCACTCTAACAACGGTTACTGGAACAGAAAAGATTGGGTTGGTTATTCAACAGCAGATAGGCTTAGAGCTCCTACGTAAGAACTGGGTATCGAAAAGTGCGCTTACTCTTCTTGCAGCGGAGTTGTTCACAAGAGAAAGACTAGCTGTGAATTCAATAGTAGTTTGTTCTCAAACAAGGGCGTTAAGCAACAGCATGTGACGGGAACTATGAATTCTCGGTAGGCTCAGTCAGAGCAAGATCTATGCTCGATCCAGATAAATGCATTTGTTCCTAGAAGCTTGGCTTCCACAGACTAAAGCACAAAAAAACATGCCGTAAACTGTGTTGCTGCTTGACCTTATCGAGATACTATATTGGAAAAGCGCGTATCGCTTCTTTTTGTCCTAGAAGGTGAAACCTTCTCGATACCCTCATTTCAACGCCCCCGCCAACTCCATGTCTCCATCTACAACAGTAGTCTCTTCCCCGTAGTCTCATAAAGAGTCATCCTCATCAGAACCTATGTAGATAGGTTGTTTAAGCTTGCCCTCTTAGACAGTGTCTGCAGATGAACTACCCTCCCAGATAGCACTCGTGGGGGATTGTGGCCTTGACAAGGCCGTTAAGGTCGGAGTGGAGTGAACATCAGTCTTGCATATCTGAAAGATAGCCGATGGAGAAGACAATGAAGGTAAAGGGGAACCAAGAATACTACCCTGTGCAGATGGTGGGGTTGGCACCGTTGTTTTGCAAGAGGTAGTAAAGGCAAGTAAGAGCCAATAGAGGTAGTTTCAGTTCCACCTATCGCATGCAGCCGCGCATCCGAGTAAGAAGGCTGCCACTAATAGATCCGCCCTGTGAAAGAACCAATTTTTTAGTCATCGATGAAGAAGAAGAATGGACAAGTTTGTGTTTCCATTGATTTCCGAGACCTTAACAAGGCTTGCCTTTAAGATTACTTTCCACTACCACACATTGATATCTTCATGGATAGGACCACTGGCCACGAGATTTTCTCATTCATGGACGCTTTCTCCGGGTATAACCAAAAAGCTCATTAAAGAAGAAAAAAATAATTCATTACACCCTAGGAAACCTACAGCTACCTTTTTATGCCATTCGGACTTCAAAATGCTGGAGCTACATATAAAAGGACCATGATGGCCATCTTTCCATGATATGATACACGACTGCATGGAGGTTTATGTATACGTGAAATCCAAGACAGGGGAAGCTCACCTTCATCGAGTCCTCGAAAGAGCCTTAAAATACAAGCTAAAGAATCATCCAAATAAATGTGTTTTCGGTCTATCTGCCGGAATGCTCCTCGGCTTTATTGTCAGCAAACGAGGGCGTTAAGCATGGATCTGTCCAAGGTGCGTGCTATACTCGAGATGCCTTCGACAAAGAATCTCAAAGAGCAGCGAGGTCTCATTGGCCGACTTCAATCAATTCATTCGCTGGTTTATCTCTAAGCATTCTGATCGATGCGAACCTTTCTAAAAGCTTTTTAAAAAGGCAGAGCCTAATGAATACGGGACGACGATTTCCAGAAAGCTTTCGACTCCATCAAAGGTTACTTGATAAATGTAAACCTCATCTCGACTCATGTCCCAGGAGGGCCACTTCTACTACTCCTTTCCCTCTAGTGGAAGAGTAGAAGTAGATGTTTGGGTCCTGGTGATGCTCCTGAGTGGGGTTTTCCTCGACCAACATTGGTTGATCATCGTTGGTAAGGGAAGCGGGGAGAGTCCTATTTTCTTCTATTTTTGATTATCTATTTCTTATAAAAAAATATTGGTCTACAACTATTTATTGAAAAAAATGCAAGGACTTATATAGCACCTCACGGAAGACCTTTTTGATCTATCTAGCCTGCTTTAAAAGGTTCAGGCAAAAGATATAGGTCAAGGAGTGACTTTGTTGAACTCATTTTGTGAGTGAACACCCGCTTTCCTAATAAATACATTCCATTCAGACGGACTAAGTCGAAAGGCCAAGTTGGCCTGACTCAGGAAGCTCCCTCCAGAGCAAAGCAAGCTGTAAGTCAGTTTCAAGTCTACCTTTCCGCTAGAAAGCTCACTACATGCCACTTCACTTTTGACTTAGATCCTTAGGATTTTTTTTCCATCTCCCCTTAGAGCACCAGGCTTTATTCCGCATCGAGTAACAGGAAGAAAAATTTTGGTGCAAAGGTCTTAGGCATCTTTCGATGAGAAGGAAATAGTATATGGTCGGCAATCGACTTCTCAGCCTAGCTAAAGAAAGTGAGGCAGCATTATTCACTTGAAGGAAAGTGGCACTTGCTTATACAACCCCTTCTTCTTCACTTCTTTGAGTAGGTGGCTTAAAAGCAAATCCTTTAAAGAAATCCATGCCACTCGCTTCAAGTACAGTAAGAAGTCCCATTGCTTTTATTCCTCTAAGCATTTATTCCACTAGTCTTCCCCTTAGTGAAAGCAAAACAAACACTCATATCATATTGTTTTACCAAAGTCTGCTTTGCTCCATCTGAGGCTAGGCACCTAATCACCCAAAAAGAAGACTAGTTGAGGGCGAAGGTCTCGTATCAACCCGGATTGTCGCTTAGCTTTGACTTAATAGATGCAACAAATGCACTCACTTATCTTGCTGTTGAGAATGGGATGCTAATCTTTGGCACCGAATCCTCTCTTTTCAGGAAGCTAGGGAGCTAGTCTTTAGTGAAGAGATCCTTTTCACCACCTTCTTAGAAACCCGTTGCGGCTACTTCCGTAGTACTAAGACTAGCAAGGCATTCAATAGCAGAGGAATCTGTAACAGCTTATACTAGCACAACAACCAAAGAGCTTCTTCTTGCCCTATTTAAAGAATATTCTGTCCATATATGAATGAAAGGAAGATAGCGCTTTGGCTTATTTTCCAATACTACACAAGTTGATTTTTCGTCAAGATAGAGATGTTTTTCCAATTGATAAGGAAATATTAATAAAAGGAAAATGGCCTCTTCCAATTAGAGCAATAGACATCTATGAATAAAAGGAAGATAGCGCTTTGGCTTATTCATAGTGGAGAAGTTGGGACGAATCCCAACTTCTCCACTACGAACGACTCCATGCTTCTGTGTAGTGGCATTTGAACAACTGAAGTGAGTGTAACCAGAGAATCGGCAAGCTTGTTGTGTACCCTTGGAACATGAGTGAAGGATATGATATATCTTTTCACTGCTTCACCAAGTGTCGTTCCAACTTCTGATATGGTCTCAATCTTTCTTTTTTTTCCTTCCATTCACCTCTCACTTGACTAGCTTGGAATCCCCTAGAAATTCATTTTAGATGCCTTGCATCGAGCTGAAGTGTTGCTCGTTGGCCTGCGATGAAAGCTTCATACTCGGTAACAATGTTTTTGGTAGGAAATGCCAACTGAGAAGCTTTGGGTATTATCACTCCTTCTGGAGCCTGGTGATAACAACACAAGACCAATTCCATTTCCTCCCTCAATGAGTGCTCCAAAAAATATGTCCAAACGGGAGTTCCATACGTGTGTATAAATAAGGTCCGCATAGAAAATTTATGAATCTGGAAAAGAAGTCTTTACAGGCTCATTAGATGGCAAGGGGAGATGTGCAAGATAATCCGCAGTGGCTTGCTCCTTTCTTGCTTTCTGCTCGATATAGGTTATTTCAAACTCTGACAACAACATCTGCTAATGAGCTACTCTCCCAGATACAACAAGTTTCTCGAACAGGTGGGGGAAGAACTAACCTCACTGCTGGAATGGTCTAGGAAATAGTGTCATAATTTCAACGTTGCCCATACCAATGCTATACAAGTAAACTCCATGTGAGTTGTATTTTCTTTCATATTCGACCAGTGACTTGCTGAGAGAGTATATTGACCTTTCTTTCTATCTTGTATCGTCGTACTGGGAAAAAAACAACTCTGATAGCAATGTCTATTGCGGAGAGATGGATTAGAAGTGGTCGACCTGGTACTGGCAGGACCAATACAGGCAGATTGAGCAAGTACTTAATTTCGTAAAATGTTGCTTGGTATTCATCATCCCAGACATATTCTGCCCCTCCTTTTGACGAGTGTGCAGACAGGTTCACACCAGTTGGAATGTTGAGATATGAACTGCCGTATGAATTACAACCGTCCGATGAGGCCTATCAATTCCTGGAATTCTTTTATTGACTGCATTTCCAATATGGCCCTGACTTTGACTGGATCTATTTCAATCCCTCTCTTACTGACGATGAAACCAAGTCACTTCCTCGACGAAAGACCAAACACACACTTCTTTGGGTTCCTCTTCAACTGAGAATTTTTTTATCTTTCCAAAACCCAAGGACTATTGCTGAGCTTCCGAATGTCCTTCTTGCTCGTGTCTTGGATAAAGTATATTGCCAACATACACCTCCATATAGCCATGCATCATATCGTGATAAATTGCAGTCATAGCCCTTATGAGTTGTTTACCTGGTTTTATATCGAAAAGCATTACTACGTAGCAATACATCCCCCAAGGTGTTGTGAATGATGTCTTCTCCGGATCTTTTTCTGCAAACATCGATCTGGTTGTAGCTAGAGAAATCATCCATAATAATGGAGAGCATTGAACTATAATTAGTAGGGCCTGCAGTGTTGTCAACCAGAAGGTCCATGTGTGGTAAGGGAAAATCATCTGGAGGGCATGCTTTTTTTCCAGCTTTCTAAAATTGATCCAGACTCTGACACAGCTATCCTTCTTCATAACCGGCACTAAGTTTGAAATCCAAGGTGGATAGAGAACAACATGCTTTGTGTATCTTGTCGATCTCTTCTTCGACTTGTAGTGCAACCTACGGATGCAATCTTCTTCTGCTTTACTAGTTTTTCCTTTTTTGCTCTAGTACTAAACGATGTTCAACGAGGCTCAATCTAGAATGGGCATATCCTCATAAATCCATGCAAAGACATCAACGTACTTTCAGAGGATAGCTACAATCTGTTTTTTTTCCTATGGGGCTGAGTGTGCCACTAATTAGCACTTTCTTTGTCTTTGGTTTGGTTCTTCTTCAAAGAGTTTTTCTGCTTGTTCTTTTTTATCTCTTAATTTAGCCCAATCGTGCGAAATAGAAGTTCATGCATGATGTTATATAAATATTATCAGGGTTATGATTCACCAACCTGCTAGTTTTTTTATGAGGCGCAAGCAGGGGAATTTATCTTGGAAGCGAAAGAACTACTGAAACTTCGTGAAACTCTCACAAAGGTTTATGGACAAAGAACAGGCAACCCTGTATGGGTTATATCCGAAGATATGGAAAAGGATGCTTTTATGTCAGCAACAGAAGCCCAAGCTCATGGCATTGTTGATCTTGTAGCGATCGAAAATGAAAATACTGGGGATCTCGTATAAATACACGATTCCATTTCAAACCATCATTCAAATTTTTCGTTATTGGATATTGCATGCAAATAATTCATAAGATCGATCTAAACCAACATGTTCTATTATATAGATACGACATGCCAACAATTAAACAACTTATTAGAAATACAAGACAACCAATAAGAAATATGACGAAATCCCCCGCTCTTCGAGGATGTCCGCAGCATCGGGGAACATGTACTAGGGTGTATGTGTGACTCGTTTAGATCATGAGTTCAAGTTCAAACAAATGAAACAATTTTTCCAGTACCAATCACCAATATCAATGAATAGGATAGATAGAATGGAGTGGGAAAAAATAATTTCATTTACTATCTAAAAATGCAGATCTATCATATAACAATATTTTTTGATATGGTTTCCATTGTTGAAAATCCAATCATCTCAATTTGTTTAAGATGAGAAGAAATTCCCCATTGGCAGCAAATAAGTTATCCATTAAGCGGGGGAAATAGTACTATAAGAAGCAAAAAGGTTATGTTCCCATTCATTCTTGAAAGAATGGACTAACAAGGTCAGCTACCTAGCCAACATTCATAATGAAATGCCGTCCGTCACTGTATAGATAATAGATAGCCTTTTTGTGGTTTAGAATTATTACGATTGGTAAAGCTAAAGATTTGTCACTATACAAGTTCACAATAATATTTGATTAAATGAATGAAGAGGCTACGGTTTATAGAGAGGGCCTCACCGTTAACGAAGTAACCATAGAAATGATGGAACCCATAAACCTTTTGACGCTTAGTCTCTGTCAGTCATAACTGGTTAAATCGATCGGTCAAACCAAATTTAAATAGCGGTGCAGTTAACAAAAACAAAGGTACGAGAAGAGAATTCCAGTTCGGCTTCTTAATAAGGCTTTGAATGAAAGAGGTATGTTCGATTCATTTTTTTTTCTCGTATCCGAAATTAGGTTTTTGTCAAGTCAAGGTTCTGAAAGAAAGTGGGATAAAAAGAGGAAGTCAATGTCACTGAATCGGTTGGTTTAGAAGAAGAATCGGTTAGCTTGGATAAGCGTTTACGAGCAAAACAGCAGATTCTCTGTTGTGACTTGTGGAAGATGCGAAAAGTATGCTAAGAGAGTCCGAACACATTATTTTATTTTATTTTGAGGTAAAAGGTGGGATAAAGCCACCCT
This sequence comes from Hemerocallis citrina, assembly GCA_017893485.1. Classification (NCBI taxonomy): domain Eukaryota; kingdom Viridiplantae; phylum Streptophyta; class Magnoliopsida; order Asparagales; family Asphodelaceae; genus Hemerocallis; species Hemerocallis citrina. Next base: position 121,279,534 of record CM030366.1, read on the forward strand.
GTTTCATTAATAAGAAGTTAATAAAACAACCCCGGTGTACCGGGAGAAATACAAGAGTACAGTGCAGGAAATAAAGTGCAGTGCAGGAAATAAAACATAAACCCCCAAAAAAACCCTGGGGGGTGGGTCTAATCCTCCATGCATCAACCAATCAAAAGTACAGTAGGCTAAAGACCAACTAGCAGAGACTGCAGCTATTGAGACTCTGATGAGTATGGATGGCGCTGCTCCTCAGTCCGAACACATTATTGAAAGAGAAGAAAGCAAAGATGGGAATAGGAAGAAAAGGACTCGAACTACTTAAGGGCTCTCATAGTAGGATAACCACCTCCATCGCAACTGCGTGTCAATGACATGTTTCTTTCCCAGTGTTATCTGAGTTAATGAGTTCTTACGGAGATTGGGGTTTTATAAGAGATTATAGTGAAACTTGAGTTTGTACTGTCCTAATGTAAACTAAAAAAGCACCAGATTCAATAGAATATAGAGATAATAGGTGTCATGGGAAGGGGAAAAAGAAAGGAATCGGAGTGGGAATTTCATTGATTCGTGCTCCAATTGAGGAAAAAACCTAGGTCACTCACGAAACTTTTGTTATTGGATAGATTTACTATCTAATCTAAGTAAACCTCATTGAAGAAAGTCAATCTCGTTCAAGATATGCTTATTTAGGTTCCTTTATAGATGATACTTCCCTATACTGTATAAGGGCAAAGGGCGTAGGGGTTGCAGAGATATCTTCCATAGGAGACATTTCGGGGTAACAATATTCGATGTTGTTCTATGTTTCATTTATGAATAGTACAAGAATAAATAGTGAAACCAGCTAATAAAAAGAAAGACTCCTACTGTGGAGAAGAAGAAAGGGAATTTCTTGGAAAACCATAGAGAAGAAAGGAAACCACTTTCTTGGCAACGGATAGGGATTCAATCCAGCCAAAGGTACCCCCATACCTTATGGCTACCTTGGTCACGAGTGCTACACCTCCATGTCGGAGGAGAAATGCTCTCCTGACTGGCTAAGAGCGAAGGGGGTTAACAGAAAAACCTAACTAACCTAAATTACTTTAAAGCATTGTTCTTCCCTTTTGGTCTGAGAGATTGGTCTGTTGCAAGTAGCCATATCAGACAAGTCATTACACCTGACATGAACTCTCTCTTGATGAAACCCCCATGCATGGAGGAAAGAGAACTTGCCACCTTCCAAATGGGGGCATGCAAGGCACCAGAACCTGATGGTTTTTCTGGGGTGTTCTTCCAATCCTATTGGAAAACAGTGGGTGACTCAATCAGCAATATGGTCAAATCATTCTTCAAAGAAAAAATCCATAGGGAACTCAACAAGAATAACATTGTACTAATCCCTAAATTCCCAAATCCTGAAGATGTGGGCCAATTAGACCAATCAGTCTTTGCAACTACTCATACAATATCATTTCCAAGGTCTTGGTGAATAGAATGAAAGAGTTTCTTCCCCAAATCATTTCTCCAACAAATATAGTATGTAAGTGCTTTTGTTCCAGGAAGGCAAATCCAAAACATCTTGCTATTTAGGTCAGGCTTTCCACTACCTGAGATTGAAGAAAGGGACAAAGAAGTATGAAATGGGGCTCAAATTGGACATGAATAAAGCCTATGCCCTATATATATATATGTGTGTGTGTGTGTGTGTGTGTGTGTGTGTGTGTGTGTGTGTGTGTGTGTGTGTGTGTGTGTGTGTGTTGAATGGGACTTTTTGGAAGTCATTCTATCAAAAATGGAATTCTGCAGCAATTGGGTGAAGCTTATTATGAATTGTGTATCTTCTGTGACCTATGATCTTGTAGTGAATGGTAAACCAACTGGGAAGGTAATTGGAATAAAGTTGACCAGAAACTGTCCTACCTTGTCACATTTATTATTTGCAGATGACTCTTTGTTCTTCCTTAGAGCTACTCACCTTATTCAATTTTCTTGCATGGAAATGAAAGGAATTCTGGACATGTACTGCCAAGCTACTGGACAGCTGATCAATTTAAGCAAATCCAGTGTATACTTTAGTCCAAATACCCGAAATGACACAATTCTTGAGATAAGTCAGGTGCAAAATATACTTGTTTCCCTTAACCCTGGGAAATATTTTGGGGAGATATAAGAGCGAAGCGTACCTTAATTAGACCTACATCGAAGAAAGATTGATTGGAAAGATGCTAGGGTGGAAAGAATGCCTATTATCACCTACTGGCAGAAAGGTACTTATTAAGGGAGTGGCCTTTGCCATACCAGCTTATCCTATGGCATGGTTTCAATTTCCCAAAAGTGTATTGATCTTGAGAAGTGCTAAATTCTGGTGGGGTTAGAAGAGGGATGAAAGCCAGATACACTGGCACAGCTGGTACACTCTCTCAAAGGCATAGGGTCAAGGAGGAATGGGGGGACCTTTTCTCTTTTAATGATGCCCTTCATGCAAAGCAGGGTTGGAGGATGATGCACAATCCCAATAACTTTTGGGTCAGAATTGGAAAAGGCATATACTTTTCAGATGTCTCATTCTTGCAGGCTTCAAAGGGTGCCAGACTCTAATGGGCTTGGAGTAGTTTGCTTATTGGAAGAGATCTTCTCAAAGCCATCATGATATGGCAGGTCAGCAGTGGGAACCAGGTTCAGATTTAGCAATATAAATGGATCACAGGGCCCCCAACAAATCAATTAAGTGGTCCAGCACCATCTTTTGAGAATCCATTATGCTTTTTTAAAGAATTTGTGATGATCATCTAAGATGGGAGTTAGAACCTATCAGGTAGTGGATCTCATCTGAAGAATCAGAGTCGATTTGCTTTATAAAAAGACGATTTCAATGAACTTCTATGAAATGGTTTCATTGCGGGATGTAATTCTGCAGATGAGCCAAGACTTGAATTCGCTTTCCATAGGTGGACGGTCTCTCGTGTGGATGCTCTCTCGATGAGTAAAAAGCAGTATGCACTTTTTATAGGTGGCTGGTCAAGAGTGAAGGAGGAGCTTGACAACGAGAGTTCACGAATGACTTTTGCGAAGATGTGACTTGGGAAGCATAGTGCCTCTTTCCCTTTTGATGGAGCTCGATGACCGAGGAATGAAGATCAAATGCCCTATTGGATCAGGATCATGGTAGCATGGTCTGATTTCCAATCTTGTGCCATTCGAGGATGATACTTATTATGAATCCTAGATCGTTGCTAGGCAAAAAGCAAACTCTAATCAATATCTGTTCAGACCGGGTCCCACCCAGGCTTCTAGCTTTGCTTGTTGGTTCTTAAGTTTAGGATTCCCTCTCGAGTGCAAGTGGTAGGTGTAGCTGTGCGTACTCCTTATATGTGGATAACTATGGGCCCTTCGTTCATTCATGGATTCACGAGCAGCTCCTAGGCCCTTCGTTCGGGAGAGAAGAATAGAAACCAACTCCATATAGCAGTTTTCTTTCTGAATAAGAAGAAATCCTTCATAGCTTGCCTTTGGTTCCGCGACCATATAGTTTATGATTGGACTAGCAAATTCATAGAGAATTGGATTCTATAAAAGGATTCAATAACGAGGCTCGGTCTTCCCTGCAGCTTACCGCCATACTCCTTATTCCCAAGCAAGATGTTCTGATTGAAAGGCATTTCCTTCTTAGATTAAAGAAAGAATAGATCGAATGAGGAAGATGGGGATCAACGACATTACAATATGTGCCTGGCTCCAAGAGTGACTCTGACTACTTGTATTTTACGCGTTCACAGATTCAAGAAAGCAATCAAATGAATCCGATAGATGGATGTTCGGCTAAAGTGCTTAAGGAAGAAAAGCAGATTTTCTGTTGCTAACGCTTCTCGAAGAACCACAGATTCAGCTATTGCTAGTGGAAGTATCTGTTTCAAGCTCTTTCATATTTCGTATAGAAAGTAGCTAGAGGATGGATAGGACGAAGAGTGTATATTCATAGATGGATAATACACTCTTTCACTCTGAAAGTACTCAGTAGCCTATTAATGGACTATCCACTGATAGGCTAGGCTTATCACATTAGCAGTTATCATTGCAAAACAACAAATGAATCAATTACTTCCCCAACTAGGAAAATACTATGATGTATGGGATGAATCCGAAGGGATAAATGACATCGATCGTGTTTAGTAGTTCCAATCATATGCTATCATTGAATCAAAAGATATATAAATATGGATAAGATGTTTGTGTCTGGAACAGAAAAACAGGGTGGACAAACCAAACAGAAAGACAAGTTACTCACGATTGTTTGGCCAGAGGCAAGTAGCGGGACAAAAGTGAAATATAGATCTTTTATATACTTTTTCAAATGTACATAAAAAAAGTTGTATGCCCTGCTGAAAAAATGTTTCTAAAGGAAAGGATGTGGCAAAATGAAATGCGAGGCTACCTATGGTGCTACTAGAGCGACTACTAGATATCGATCTGCTTAAGTGGACTCGGATGCAGCAAATCAAACGACAAGGTGATTGTCAGATGCTTGGCTCTTTATTCAGGTGCTCTTCTGTCTTCAGGTGGCTACTGCTTAGTTAGCTCTGTAGTTCTGTCTTGCTTGAGTTGCCACCCACATCTATTTTTTATTGTTAACAAAAAGGCGGTGAAAGCCCCATATTTTGTCCTTTCGATTGGAGTCCATAATAACAGTCAGGTTTCATTAATGAAAAGAAAACCGGAGGCCCACAAATATCAAATAGAAAGCATTTCTTTTGGTTTGGAATACATTCTTTATCAATGGCCCACCCTTTCTTTGAACCTTATCAATGATCAAACTTACAGATATGAACCGAGTGCCATTTGATGAGTAAGATCAAACAAGGGAGAGGGATATGGAAAGGATGAAGTAATGAAAGAGGAAGTCATTGCTAGCAATAATGACTTGTCACGATCCATTGGTTCATATAGAATCCATGTCCTAGTTCTATCAAAAAACATTTTTTTCGCTAAGCGTATATAATAAAATAGAGTAAAAGGGTCCACCCCGAAACCAAGGGAGTACTAACTAACAGTTGAGTCCTCTCCAAACCGCAGGAGATAGTTGCATATGGCTCACCAACTTCACTTGCCTCTAAGGGGGCTCCAGGCAGGTTTGGATCACTTACAATACACACCTCTACAAAGGGGTGAGGAGCTCAAGATGATTCTTTCTTTGTCGAGACAAAAAAGGAACCCATCCTTTCGACAGGAAAATGTGAGTCTATTTTGTCCACTTTATCCACCCCCTTTATAAAAATGATAGAAAAGGAAGGCGAGCTTGCTTCTTATTCCCGTGTTTGATCTTTTCAATCTCTACCCTGCTTCCATGTAGGAAAATACCCCTATAGAGAATGAAGAGGGGCCAAGGAGCTTGCTATGCCCTCTCATGAGTGCTTCTCGAGGCTCCACACTCTCCCCTGAATAAGTAAGGCTCCGTTATCCTGGGCTGAGATGGGGATAAGGAGTTAGGATTGAAGCCCCCAACGTTCTACCAGACACTAGATAGGGGCTAGCTCTGCAAATGTGTAGAGCCAAGTGTAGTGTGGTGTAGTAGCAGACACTTCTAGGACCTTTCCCGACAACTGGAGCACTCCAATGCTTTGGGTACTACGGACCCTCTGCCATCCATTGCAGCAGAGCCATTTCATTAGCGGGGGGGGGGGGGGGGCTAAGCGCAGTTCTTTGAATCAAACTTGGAATGAAATCGATTCTTTTTTAGATATCCAACGAGAAGATGGAAGTATTTGATAGGAGCCACTTTCTTTAATAGCTTGCACTACTATACTAACTAATATTTCTTTCTAGAACTATAGTTTGCTTGTTGGAGTTTGCGTGATGGATCTATCTTTCGATTCATATATTTCTATATATAGCAAGAAGCCCCAAATCCTTGATTTGGTCGGGAAACAAAGCACTGGTTTGGGCCCAGGAAGCGAAGGGAATGAACTCGGCTACTTCTCCTCCACACCTCTTTCTTTTTTTTTTCTCCATGCCCATTCTGCATGCGCTTCGCGCACCATTGGCGCTTTGCTCTCCTCCTATTTCTTCATTGGGTGGTTCTGATGAACTTCGCTGTTCTTTTCCAACAAAAATGGAAAGGGTTGTATCACATCGAGATGTCAATTTATTTTTTGCCCCAAAAGAGATGGGGAATTAGTCACCTCTGTCCCATCATCTTTCTGAATCGAGGCCTGACTCGCGTCGTTCCAACAGCCGACGGGGAGCACTTCAGTATACGATCGCGCGCAGTAATTGGGAGTCTTATTAGACCTAAGGCCAACTTTCATTCACCAAAACCAGGTTCATCTCGTGTACCGATTGTGGACTCGTACAAGGATGTGGAGTCGACAGTTGATGTATCAGACTCGACCCTGTCTTTCGTAGTATGCATTCCCATCTGTGTTGCAACTGATTCAGTAAGCTACGTGTCCGGACGGAAAACTGCCTTCGGTCCCCCAACCTTACTCATGGCAACCTTCCGGCCGCCCTACGACCTACAACGCTAGTAACTACTCCCACTGGGGCTAGGAAGTAAGCCTCACAACCCAAAGCGGCGAAGAACAAATAGAATTTGCTACAAAAGCCGGCTAACAAGGGTATTCCTGCGTATGAGAACATTGTAATGGAGAAGTTCATAGCCGAAATAGAATTTGTTTTGGCTAGAGCGCCCAAATCCGCTATATATTTTACACAGGTTTGCCGTAATGCTGGAACTATGGTGAATGCATTTATCGTCATTGATGCATAAATAAATATACCAATTAGTAGTGATTGAATTCCTTCTATGGTTCCACATGATAAACCAGTACGAATATAACATACATGTCCAATCGAACTATGAACTAGAGGTCTTTTGACTTTTGTTTGGGTCATGGCGGTCAGTGCACCTAAGATCATAGAAGCAATACTATAGAAAAAAAGATTTGTTGTATTGTACCTCCATAGGAACCAACAATAGAAAGACGTGACATATTTACAGAAATAGATATTTTAGGCGCAATAGAAATGAATGTTGTCTGCGGGGTGGGTGAACCCTCATAGATATCGGGTACCCACATATATTGAGTCAAAAGAGAGATTGAGTCCGAGGGAGAGGGTGGTTTTCTTCGGGGCTTGAGAGATTTAATATATAAGGCCCCACAAGTTGTTAATTTACTAGTGGGGAATTCACACAAAAGGGAATGAGGAATTCTCAACGAAAAAGTGCTCTCTGAACTGGACGTGAAAGTTGTTTTCCATCAGACGGTTGTTCACGTAACTCCACTCTCGGCTTGGATTATATATCCAAAAAGCAAAATCCGCTCTCAGCCATTCCACACGCTTCCTAGCAGAGGCATGGTCTTCTGAAGTGGATTCTCTCTTTTGTAGTAGATGCCGAACCTGCTGCTCAGTGGGCGGGCCCAGCAGCTACATGGACCCCTTCCTTTATGTTGTTGCCAACGCTTTCCCGGGCCGAGCCAAAATTCTTTATTAGAAAAAGGCAGGCAAAGCCCGAAAGAAGGCTGCTATCCTCTTGTCCTTCTTCGTTTTCAATAAAAACAAATCGACATCTCGATCTTCGAAAGTGGTTTCCTTACCTCGCCACATTTCCCTTCGTCGAGCCTTTCCTTTAGTGGTTTGGGAAGCATTCCCTTATCTCAATGTCGACAAGCATTCTTTAATTCCCTTTGGGGCGTCGAGGTTGTTTTGGTTTGAACATAGGCTCAAACATTCTTGGAAGGGTCCTAGCTACGCCATGCATTCAATTAAAAAAAGCCTCTGGGAAGCTGTAGGGATGAATAAAAGAGGGCGCTTTTCTATGTTGCACGAAAAAAAGGACCTAAGAGAAGCTTGTCTTATCCTAGGTTTCTTCCTCCCGCACCCGCAGCCGCCCGGCTCGCATTAGAGGGGAAGATTAGCAAAGCGAAAAAAGACAGAGGGAGGGGGAGCAACATCTTATTCTCTTTGAGAGAACTTAAGGATCGGAGAAGCATTCGGAACGGGCAATGCCTTCATTTCGTTGGTAGAAAAGATCCAATCCATTTGAGGCTTCGGGGAACCCAAAAATGAATTTGACTTGATTCATAGATAGAAAAAAGATAAATGAACTATATAAAAAGAGGAATATAATATAAATCCCTTTAGATGTCTATGTATCTATTATTTCATCTAATCATCTCCCATTTTTTCTTTAGTCTCGAAGCAACAAGCAACGAACTTTATTTCATTGGAATATTTTCTTAGTTTGAGTTTGAGTTATTGTTTTTCTTTATTTCATAGCTTTTTTGTCGTCTCGACATTTTTTGTTTCAATTTAGAGAGAAAGAGCCGATGGATCCTATCCCCTATATCGAAGACTCAATCCTATCTATTGATAGAAAGATATAAAGCATAAAGCATCACTTTTCAAAAGGAAGGAGTGAGGAAGACATCCATAAACCAAGAAAACGAGAGTATTGTTCCCTTTCATCAATCAAGTGGGTAAGGTAGGAGAACCACTTAAGCTTTGCCTTAGACTAACGGAACAAAGCTAAGAAGTAGGCTGAATGGAAAAAGGAAAGGGCCAAGGGTGGTCGTCGCTTGGCGCGAAGGCTGCTGGTTCGGGGGTAGGGTACGGTACTAAAGGTCCTTGGACTTCCAGGCAGTTTTTCTTTTGGGCAGTTGTTCACCGTTGGATCTCGCCAATACAGCCTCTTATGGTTTTCGTTACCGAGATATCTTTTCTTTTTTCCCAGGGATTTCTTGGGTAATCAGCTCCCATGCTGCAAACAGTAAAAGAACGTTAATGGAAAAATATACAGAATATTGAATATAAAAGGAAGTTGGGATCATAGTCATTAAGCTTATTTTCCAACCGTTACGGAGGCTTTTTCCTCTGTTCAATGAAAACTTCAACTCCAAAGATCTTCAGTTTAGATGGAAGAGAAAAAAATGAACGGTGGTGAATGAGGGAAGACATTCTTGACTTTTATATACAAACACTGACAAGCCCAACTTTCATTCTTCATTTAATTACATCTTCCTACATCATTTAACCACCTCTTACTACATCATTTAACCATCTCCCCTAAACCACTTCCTACATCATTTAATCACCTCACCTCCCCTAAACCTTCTCTATGTCACTATCCAGCAAGATTCATACATGATAAAAAAAAGTGGATAATTTTATTAAGGCTTTTTTTTATGATACTCATTTTCTAGAAGTCCATAGTCACCAACTCAATTGCTCTAAAGTCATCAAGCTCACAAAATAGTATATCAAATAAGTATATGGGTCATTCCCAAATATTTATATTCCACAAACTAATATCTAAAAATATTCAGAGTATTACATAAGAAATTATACGAAATGGTACAAAATATCCGTGCACAACACATGCGGGAGCAAAATTTTCATAACTCAATTTTGCAGGGTGTTACACAGCGAATGGTTCAAGGGAGCAAGAGAAAGGCTAAGGGCCCGTTTGGATAGCTGTTTTGGGCCCGTTTTGTGAAAACGCGTTTGGTTACGTTTTCTTTTGGGGCTTCTTTTCAGGAAAAAAAAAACCCCAAGCGTTGTTTTCTCTCCTCCCTTCCTCTCTCTTCTTTGACGCAGACTTCAAAATAGAAAACCCTACACCCTCTTTACTCCCATTTACTCCCATCTTCATTATCCTTTACTCCATCTTCACTCTAATCAAGAGTCGATACTTTCTTTAGTGATTTGCTCTATTTTCCCCCTTTTCACCCCCCTCGATGCTCGATTCATGGTCTGTGAGACAAGATCCGCTTTTACAAGAAGGTGTCTTCGAGAACGTTGTAGTAGAATCACATGTCGGCTAAGGGAATCTGTCGGAGACAACTTCTTGAGCTTTGAAAGCAAGCAAACCAAGGTATGTTTAAAATCGATTTAATTTTTTTTCTTGTGTTTTGTTTTGGTTCGTTGTTAATTCCAGATCTGTTATAAAAAAAATTCCCTTTTTTGGTGTTATTTTTTTGCCGGAGTACCGATTTGAGGGACAAATTTTATTTTTTTTGCTGTGATTTGGAGATGATGAGTATTGATCCTCAAGTTCGACGTGATTTGTTAATTCCATATCTGAATCAAAAAAAAATTCTTTTTTTTATTTCTGGACCTATACTGAATTGAGGGATAAAGATTTTTACTGAACTGAAATTGGAGATTTTTTTTTGAAATGTGATTTTGATTGAACTGGAACTGGATAGTAGACATCATGTACAATTGCTATAGTAACCTCAAATTAGTTTTTCCCGTTCACTGTTAATGTTGAGCAATTGATGAATGTTATTTTATATTGATCGTTTCTGTCGCTAATGAAAATGGCTAGTAAGAAAAAGGAGATTGAGGTGGAGAGTGATATTTTCATTTGGCCAGCATGTAATGTACGTATATTTGTGGAATTGATGGAGGCGGAGGTCGATCGAAATAGTTTGAAGAGTTCAACCTTTGAAGCAAAACAATGGCAACAATTTGTGGGTAGTTTGAATCAGATTTGTAACCATACATACACGGTTAAACAATTAAAAGAAAAACATTCCCGACTTAAGATGCAGTGGAGGGAGTTTCACAATTTGAAGAATCAAAGTGGTATGGGTTGGGATGAAGACAACCATACAGTCACTTGCGAGCCCGTTGTTTGGGAGGCATATGCCAAGGTCCACATATAACTTACTTTTTTTATGCAGTGTGTGATTATCATCGTAATATACTTACTAATGACTTTAGTACTTGTAAACTAACAACACAATAATTTATGAATAGGCACACCCTAAAGCTAGAGAATTCAAATCGAAGGGTTTGGCCAATTATGATGCGTTGACCAAAATTTTTGGTCAGTCTACTGCCCAGGGCTTACTTTCTAGGGCTTCAACTCAAAGGATGTATGACTCCGATGAGGAACGAAGGGTCAACTTTGAGTTCACCCACCCCACTCCACCCAATGCACCACATGTAAATTTGGTTGATGATCATGATTATGAACCAATACATTCGGGGTCTCACAAGAGATGCTCTGGTGGGTCTAGCGGTCGAGCAACAAAAAGCTCGAGAATGGATATTTGTGTTGATGCCAATACCGAATCGCATATTGCAAGAACCGAATATTATAGGAAGAAAATTAGCGATCAAACCGATCGCTCGGACGCAGAAGATCAGTGGTCCATTGATAAGTGCATGGAAATGATTAATGAGATGGAGGAGCTTGATGATAATATGCTCGGTGTGGCAATGGACAACATAGTTGAAAGCCAAAAGTGGCGTAAAAGCTTCATTCTGATGAAACTGGACCTTAGACCCAAGTGGTTAGCCAATCTTGCAAAAAGATACTTCTAATTTGTTTAAGTTGGCTCAAACCCAATGTATTGTTTAAATTTTTAGCATTTTATTGAAATATTTCTGTATTAGTAAGGTGAATATGTACTGGCATAATGTGTTTGATTTTCTACGGTAACGGTTTAATTTTAGATGCATTTGTCTTCACTGACTGTTGTTGTTTCTGTGATTTTATATTTAACTTCGCTAGATAAGATAAATGTTGGTGTTATTATTTATATGACCTCCACTATTTTGATAAAGTATTTAAAATTCGAATATTCTTTATGCAAATGTATTCTAATTTTTCAAATTTCAGTATTATTGCACTTGCTACCATACTGATGGACTTGTCAAGTGACACGTCAAGTTCTGATAGTTCCGGGATTGATGACTTGTTCTTTCTTCAAGAGCACGAAAATTGTGATAAGAAAAGTCCCCATTTCACATCTAAACTATCAGGCCGTGAATATCTACAAGAAATCTTAGACGGTCCACCGGATAAGTGTATTCGCATTTTTCGCATGAATCAGGATTGTTTTTTGGCTTTGTGTCAATTTATAATAAATGACAACTACCTTGAGGAAATGCTTAAGGAAATACAAAAAAGGCATGTATCTCATGAGAAAAGTTTTGCCATTTTTTTGTACATTGTCGGTCACAGTCATAGAATGAGAATGGCCTGTGATCGGTTTCAGCATTCATTGGAAACAATCCAACGACATTTTACTGATGTGTTGAAAGGTTTGGCAAGAGCATCAACAGTTTTTATTACTCCCCCAAACTCGACACATGTACACGAAAGGATCAGTGGTTCCACAAACTTTTATCTGTGGTTTAAGGTATTTTGTTACCTTCATGTTTAACACCATATTATTCTAATAATTCAAATGTGTTCAATAAAGTAGTATGTTTCTACTTTAATAATTTAGGGAGCTATTGGTGTTGCCGATGGCACCTTAATAAATGCTAGCATACTCGCTAGCCGACAAAACACTTGTCGTGGTCGAAAATGCGATATATGTCAAAATGTGCTGGTCGTTTGTGATTTTGACATGATGTTCACTTTTGTTTATACGGGTTGGGAAGGAAGTGCTAATGACTTCCGGGTAATACATAGTGCATTAACAGAAGGATTGTTGCCAATCCCTCCCAATGATAAATACTACTTAGTAGATTGTGGTTACACAAACATGCCAGGATTTTTAGCTCCCTACCGCGGGGAGCCATATCACTTGCAAGATTTCGAAGGACCTAACCATGCACCCACCCAATATAGGCAACTTTTCAACAAACAGCATGCTAGGCTACGAAATGTCATAGAACGAACCTTTGGTGTATTCAAAAAAAAGGTTTCCCATATTCAAGTATATGACCAACTACCTCTTCACAAGGCAAGTTCTGATGGTATCAGCATGTTGTGCAGTTCATAATTTCATACGTAGGTATTCAGCGGACGATGCATTCTTTTCTGATTTAGAAGATGAACAAATTACTCATCTACACAATGAAGATACTGCTTCCACATCTCAACCTTTGGATATGTCATCTTCTCAATTGAATTGCATGAATACTAAAAGAGATCAAATAGCTATGGCAATGTGGAATGCAAGACATTAATGTAATTTTAAGGCCCAATGTACTTGTTCATGGCTTCGCTGTGCTATTCCAATATATGGTTGTAAATGCTTTTCTTTCATTTGAAGCAAGATGGGTTTGATAATCGCATGTAAATTTGATTTATGTTAAGTAGGCTATGATGAAATCCAAACATTGTATTTAGAGGCATGTGTGTCCCCCACCCCTTCACAAACCTACTAGTTTTGTATAGTTCTAAATATGAAATTAACACCCACAGTCAAATATCCATAAAAATGAACATAATTGGGGGGGATTTGTATTGCCTTATGGTTTATGTTAAGCAAGATGGGTTATTATGTGGACTATTCATGCTAAACTGATTGAATGCTTTTCATACTTAACTATAGGTGGTGGAGAGGGTGGACAGTTGATTAGATATAGTTGGCATGGCATAATAATGCAACCCTATACTAAGCTTGATGCTTCATTTGAACAAATGTTCTATACAAATGTGTTCTGAGCCCACGAATAATTCAATCCTCTAATAACACATGATTGGTTCATGTGGGATGGGATGCAAACATACAAAATCAAATATCTTATACGCCTTTATCCTTACCCCATTTTGGATTTTTATGAGAAAAAAAATTCTTCCTTTCAGAAGACGGGAACCAAATGCGGATCATGTAAAAAGTTTTCATCTTATCATGATAGTTAAATAGCTGTTTATAATGCATCTTCAATCATGTTTGATTTATTCTCTTTATTTTCACTTCTGATTGTGGGATGTCACTGGTATTCATGTTTTGTTTACATGGTGTACTGATGTATCTGCAGGTTGTACTTGGACGTTAATGTAGTGCAGTTCGATGCATGTAGTGTTTTATTATGCAGTGCACTGTGATACTTTAGATGAATGAATGGAGTTTTCTCATAACATGAAGTACCTCTCGTTTAAATATATTGAAAAGAAATTTTAACATATATGTCATTCTAGGCAATGATGAAATATACTACCAATGAAAAGGATCTGTGTCCACCCCTGCCTACCATCATGCGTGTAGAACCCCGTATTTTCAAATATTATTTTAAATGATTTGAAAATGAATTTAAATGATTTTCTGGAGATTTAACGAATATTTTCTAAAAGATTTATCTTTTTACACGTGCAGAACACGTGCAAATGCATTCTTGAGAAGTTTGAAAGTCAAGTTTTCTTCATAAAAAATCATTATTTAATATTTGGAATTTATTTATTATTTTTCCAGATTTTTCTAAAATTAATTGGACCTATTTGCAATTTTTGAGAAAAGAAGGACCTTTTTGCAAATTTGACATTTTAAGGGTTAAAATGCAAAATCTATTTTCTGGACGTTTTGAATAGTACCGGTTGATATTAATGAGTGTATTTTACTTTTAAATCCTAATTTAAATGGTTTTTATTAGGTTTCCAAGAATAGAACTATATATGTAAAGTTATGTTTTGGAAGGACTATTTTGCAAATGCACTCTAAACCCTAAAAACAGTATTTTCGGCCTATAAAAGAGAGTGTGCAGCCGTCTTTCACTGCACAACTCAGGTTTCATTATATTATTATTTTCTTGGTGATTGAAGAGGAAGATTTGGATCTCGCAAAAGGAAGACTCTTTCGTTGGATCTTTTCAATTCAAAGGTGAGTGATATTGTTTTGTTTTGTTTTGTTTCGTGATACGAACTTTGTTTTGTTGATTGATTTATGTGAACGATTGTGTGTTGTTTTGTTTCGATATTTTCGTATCTTATATGTGATCGAAGCAATAGTTGTTATTTATATTATGCATGTGAAATCCATGAATGTTTAGTAGATCTTGATTGGCAAATTCTTTATTGCTTGGAAACATGTTAAGATTTGAGTATGGTTATGATAATAAGGAATTGGATGGTTGAACATCTGGATCTTGTGATTACAAATCAGATTTGGTTTTGAGTCGTGGAAGACATTTAGTATCGAGAAACCCTAATGGAAGAATTAGGAATTTAGAACATGAGATTTGAGTTTTGAGACATTGGATGATTTGAGAATTGTATCCAAACTGAGAACACTTTGAGGTTGTCATTTTATATGAATACGAATTATTTTCATAAACAATGAATCTTTAGAAAAACTTCAGTTTTGATTATTGTATCAGACCTAAATTATGAAAACTGTAGGCCGACAGTCGACTGATCTACTATTCAGTCGACTGGTACGAGCCTGATGATGTATCTTCAGTTCTTTTGAAAATCCGTTCTGGACAGTCGACTTAGACCATTATTCAGTCGACTGGTGTACTGAGAACTTATTTTGTAAAGTTGTTGCAGTTTCTCCTCTGGACAGTCGACCTATAACTTCTTAAGTCGACTGTTGGTACGTAGGATATCTTTGTGGAAATTATTGGAATTTGTTTCGGGTAAGTCGACTGATGACTTTTATCGACTTATATGACTTAGTTTATTTTCTTAAATCCATGAATATTTGTCCTCTGGACAGTCGACTTACTACCGTATAAGTCGACTGGTACTGATGAGTTTTCGTAACTTGAGTGTCCTTTTGAGTGATTAGTCTTCAGACATTTTGGCTTATACTTGTCTTCAGTTAAGCATATGATTTTGAGATATTCAGTTAAGCATGTGGTATTGAGATTTATTGATAGATGGGTATATTCTGTGGTGTTGAGAGTCAATGATCTCTGGGGTTGGGTATACTCTGCGGTGTTGAGAATCACTGTTAGTGATTGATAACCGGGTATCCGATCTGCGGTGTTAAGAGTGACTGATAACCGGGTATCCGATCTGTGGTATTGAGATTGATTGATAGTTGGGTATATTCTGCGGTGTTGAGAGTGACTGATAACTGGGTATCTGATCGGCGGTATTGTTTTCTTGACTTGGTTTTATGCATATGTTTTCCTGTTTTCTGCTTCTACCACTTAGTTAAGCTACACTTGATGTTTTCATGTTTTCCTGTCATTTCTTACTTCACAATACATGATTAGTATATGTTTCTCTCGTTCAGTACAGGTTGTTTAAGAATCCATGCTTAATGTTTATTTATGTTGTTTGTTTGTTTATATCACTCACACCATTTATGGCTGATCCCGTTAGTTTTGGGGGTTAGGAATCATCTCTAGCCTCATGTGTTGCAGGTTGTTGCTTAGAGTTTGGGGGTTTGTACGCTTGAGTTAGCTTTGGAGATTATAAGTAATGTAATAGAGCCTTGTGTAAATTTTGTAAAGAGAAGTGTTGTAAAAAGAATGTTTTTAATTCAAGGTATTTGTATTTCCGCTGCATTTGAAAAAGATTGTTGTAATAAAAGTTGGAATAAAATTATTTGTGTTTTTGGGCTATGTGTATTGTTACATTGAAGTGGATGCTGGGATTGTGCCACGTATTTTCTACGTTATCATATTAGAAATTCGGGGCACTACAAATTTCGTATCAGAGCATGCTTCAATAGTAATAATAGACATAGTATGAAAACCAACCTAGGTGTGGACACTAGAGAGTGAGTACCTAGGTGTGGACATCAGA
Source organism: Hemerocallis citrina (assembly GCA_017893485.1). Taxonomy (NCBI): domain Eukaryota; kingdom Viridiplantae; phylum Streptophyta; class Magnoliopsida; order Asparagales; family Asphodelaceae; genus Hemerocallis; species Hemerocallis citrina. The sequence continues at coordinate 121,295,936 of CM030366.1, forward strand.
GTGTGAGTATCACATAGAGTTAGAGCATAATGTTATGGTTTGGGGTATGGTTGAGGTTTTGCCATAGGGTATGGTTGTGAACGTGAAATGTGTGTGATGCTCTAACTTTTCCCTCGTTTTGCAGTATTCAGAATGGGTGCACCCAGGCCCAGGAACGGTGGTAACAATGAGGATGGATCTGGTAGTTCTCGAGGAACTGGAATTGACCTTGAGGACGAATTCGCCAAGGTGTATCAGACTCTGAATGCGCTAATGACATTTAATTTGGCGCAAAGTCAGAATCAACAGCAAAATCATGGAGCTGGAAAGGGATTGGTTAACGCTGATCCTATCAAGCAGATCGAGTCCTTTAAGAGGATGAGGCTACCAGTTTTCGAGGGACAATCTAATCCAACCGCAGCTGATTATTGGATTAGAAGGATGGAGACAATCTTCGAAGTATCGGAGACTCCGGTAGCCAGCAAGGTGAAGTTGGCTACGATGCAGCTGGAGAAGGACGCTGGTGTCTGGTGGGAATCACTGAAGAGGACTTCGGGAGATCAGCCGATGACTTGGGAAGCTTTTCTGGAGGAATTCAGGGATCGCTTCTTTCCCCTAGATGTTCAGGAGAAAAAGGCGACCGAGTTCTTGAACCTTCAGCAGGGTAGCATGACCGTGCGGGAGTATGAGACCAAGTTTGCGCATCTTTCGAGGTATGCACCAGAGTTGGTCGTTGACGAATCGAAGAAGGCCAAGAAGTTTGAGCAGGGCTTGAGGCCAAACTTGAGGTCGAGGATGATCCCGTTGGGTATCAGAAAGTTCGACAAGCTGGTCAGGAGAGCAGCTATGACCGAGGAAGATATGGACCAGTCCCAGGTGAAGCAAGAGACCTGGAACAAGAAAAAGAGGCCAGCAGATGATCAGAATGGGAAGGAATTCCCAGTGAAGCAGGGCAAGTCCAGTGATCCAGTGCAGAAGGCACCGACAACACAGGAAGTGACTTGTTTTTACTGCAAGGAGGCAGGTCATTACAGGTCAGCATGTCCGAAGTTAGCAAAGCAGACTTGTTTTCATTGTGGTCGTGAAGGGCATATTCAACCAATCTGTCCGCAGCTAAAGAAGGATGGTGCAGGGAAGGGCAAGGATCTGAGGCAGGGACGAGTGTTCGCATTGACTGAGGAGAATGCGGGTAACTCAGGAATGTGATCCGTGTGTGCAAGAATTTAGAAATTTATTCTTTTGTATTAAGTAAAACTTTTATTTGGGGAATAATTGAAGATTGAGTATTTTATTCATATAACAAGATTTATTTGGATTAATGGAATAAAAATAAAGTTTTATTTGATACTGTTTTCTTGCATGCAATTGTGTCGCCCATTTATTGCTAGTCTTAAGTGTGGAGCTTAAGGTGTTTCCAGAAAAGGTCTTGAGGTGGCTATCCTTAGTCATGTCCTTCCTAAGGAGGGAGTGGCCACTGATTCTCGGAAGGATGACGCAGATGTGGAAGGTCAGAGTTGGATGCAGGAGTTCAAAGGTTGTTGCAGTGTGGCTTCCGATGGCAAGTTATCAGAGTTGCGCAGCGGAAGGTCGATTTTCTGAATTCTTTGCATGATTGTGTTTCTTCAGTATGATGTATTTCTTTTGTTGGAATGCATTCTCTGGTGTGACTGTATTTCCTAAAATTATGTTTCTATCCATGAGTTTTCATTCTTTGTTGGTGTGTTTGTTTGGACCCCATTAGCAGTAGTTCTGAGGACAGAACTCTTCTAAGAAGGAAGTGATGTAGAACCCCGTATTTTCAAATATTATTTTAAAAGATTTGAAAATGAATTTAAATGATTTTCTAGAGATTTAACGAATATTTTCTAAAAGATTTATCTTTTTACACGTGCAGAACACGTGCAAATGCATTCTTGAGATGTTTGAAAGTCAAGTTTTCTTCATGAAAAATCATTATTTAATATTTGGAATTTATTTATTATTTTTCCAGATTTTTCTGAAATTAATTGGACCTATTTGCAATTTTTGAGAAAAGAAGGACCTTTTTGCAAATTTGACATTTTAACGGTTAAAATGCAAAATCTATTTTCTGGACATTTTGAACAGTACCGGTTGATATTAATGAGTGTATTTTACTTTTAAATCCTAATTTAAATGGTTTTTATTGGGTTTCCAAGAATAGAACTATATATGTAAAGTTATGTTTTGGAAGGACTATTTTGCAAATGCATTTCTAAACCCTAAAAACAGTATTTCCGGCCTATAAAAGAGAGTGTGCAGCCGTCTTTCGCTGCACAACTCAGGTTTCATTATATTATTATTTTCTTGGTGATTGAAGAGGAAGATTTGGATCTCGCAAAAGGAAGACTCTTTCGTTGGATCTTTTCAATTCAAAGGTGAGTGATATTGTTTTGTTTTGTTTTGTTTCATGATACGAACTTTGTTTTGTTGATTGATTTATGTGAACGATTGTGTGTTGTTTTGTTTCGATATTTTCGTATCTTATATGTGATCGAAGCAATAGTTGTTATTTATATTATGCATGTGAAATCCATGAATGTTTAGTAGATCTTGATTGGCAAATTCTTTATTGCTTGGAAACATGTTAAGATTTGAGTATGGTTATGATAATAAAGAATTGGATGGTTGAACATCTGGATCTTGTGATTACAAATCAGATTTGGTTTTGAGTCTTGGAAGAGATTTAGTATCGAGAAATCCTAATGGAAGAATTAGGAATTTAGAACATGAGATTTGAGTTTTGAGACATTGGATGATTTGAGAATTGTATCCAAACTGAGCACTTTGAGGTTGTCGTTTTATATGAATACGAATTATTTTCATAAACAATGAATCTTTAGAATAACTCTAGTATTGATTATTGTATCAGACCTAAATTGTAGGCCGACAGTCGACTGGTCTACTATTCAGTCGACTGGTACGAGCCTACTGATGTATCTTCAGTTCTTTTGAAAATCCGTTCTGGACAGTCGACTTAGACCATTATTCAGTCGACTGGTGTACTGAGAACTTATTTTGTAAAGTTATTGCAGTTTCTCCTCTGGACAGTCGACCTATAACTTCTTAAGTCGACTGTTGGTACGTAGGATATCTTTGTGGAAATTATTGGAATTTGTTTCGGGTAAGTCGACTGATGACTTTTAAGTCGTCTTATATGACTTAGTTTATTTTCTTAAATCCATGAATATTTGTCCTCTGGACAGTCGACTTACTACCGTGTAAGTCGACTGGTACTGATGAGTTTTCGTAACTTGAGTGTCCTTTTGAGTGATTAGTCTTCAGACATTTTGGCTTATACTTGTCTTCAGTTAAGCATATGATTTTGAGATATTCAGTTAAGCATGTGGTATTGAGATTTATTGATAGATGGGTATATTCTGTGGTGTTGAGAGTCAATGATCTCTGGGGTTGGGTATACTCTGCGGTGTTGAGAATCTCTGTTAGTGATTGATAACCGGGTATCCGATCTGCGGTGTTGAGAGTGACTGATAACCGGGTATCCGATCTGTGGTATTGAGATTGATTGATAGTTGGGTATATTCTGCGGTGTTGAGAGTGACTGATAACCGGGTATCTGATCGGCGGTATTGTTTTCTTGACTTGGTTTTATGCATATGTTTTCCTGTTTTCTGCTTCTACCACTTAGTTAAGCTACACTTGATGTTTTCATGTTTTCCTGTCATTTCTTACTTCACAATACATGTTTAGTATATGTTTCTCTCGTTCAGTACAGGTTGTTTAAGAATCCATGCTTAATGTTTATTTATGTTGTTTGTTTGTTTATATCATTCACACCATTTATGGCTGACCCCGTTAGTTTTGGGGGTTAGGGATCATCTCTAGCCTCATTTGTTGCAGGTTGCTGCTTAGAGTTTGGGGGTTTGTACGCTTGAGTTAGCTTTGGAGATTATAAGTAATGTAATAGAGCCTTGCGTAAATTTTGTAAAGAGAAGTATTGTAAAAAGAACGTTTTTAATTCAAGGTGTTTGTATTTCCGCTACATTTGAAAAAGATTGTTGTAATAAAAATTGGAATAAAATTATTTGTGTTTTTGGGCTATGTGTACTGTTACATTGAAGTAGATGCTGGGATTGTGCCACGTATTTTCTAATTTGTCTTCTAAAAATATTAAAATTGTCTGAGTATTGGGGCGGGGCATTACAAAATGGTATCAGAGCCGACTTTCGACACCGGGTGTAGTAGAGGTCAGGATGATCTGCGGTGCTGAGAGTCATTGATCTCCGGGGTCGGGTATATTCTGCGGTATTGAGAGTCACAGGTAGTGATTGATAGCCGGGTATCCGATCTGCGGTGTTGAGAGTGATTGATCTCCGGGATCGACTATACTACATCGGCTAGAAAGGGCGGATCCTACACTAGATGTGTGCCCTGTACTCAGCGAGGACGCTGATTTCTAAGGTGGGGTGTATGTAATAGCCCAGATTTGGCAGCGAACAGTCGACTGGTCGATGGTTCAGTCGACTGGTACTTCAAAGTTGAGACGGATTTGAGAAGATATTGAGAAATTTGTATGCAATACCCCAAATTTGGAGCGAACAGTCGACTGGTCGATTGTTCAGTCGACTGGTTTGCGTACACGGGATTTGGGGAATTTGAGAAGGATTTGAGAAATTTAGTCTCACATGGGAGGTGCACAAAAACTAATTTGAGTATAAATATAATTAGCCAATGATTAAGAGTCACCTAATTGGTTAACCACCTTTTGATAGGCAGCCTGTGGTGGGCAGTTGTACTACATAGTATCTAATTTGTCTTCTAAAAATATTAAAATTGTCTGAGTATTGGGACGGGGTGTTACAAATGGTATCGGAGCCGACTTTCGACACCGGGTGTAGTAGAGGTCAGTATAATCTGCGGTGTTGAGAGTCATTGATCTCCGGGGTCGAGTATATTCTGCGGTATTGAGAGTCACAGGTAGTGATTGATAGCCGGGTATCCGATCTGCGGTGTTGAGAGTGATTGATCTCCGGGATCGACTATACTACATCGGCTAGAAAGGGCGGATCCTACACTAGATGTGTGCCCTGTACTCAGCGAGGACGCTGATTTCTAAAGGTGGGGTGTATGTAATACCCCAGATTTGGAGCGAACAGTCGATTGGTTGATTGTTCAGTCGACTGGTTTGCGTACACGGGATTTGGGGAATTTGAGAAGGATTTGAGAAATTTAGTCCCACATGGGAGGTGCACAAAAACTAATTTGAGTATAAATATAATTAGCCACTGATCAAGAGTCACCTAATTGGTTAACCACCTTTTGAGAGGCAGCCTGTGGTGGGCAGTTGTACTACACAGTATCTAATTTGTCTTCTAAAAATATTAAAAATTGTCTGAGTATTGGGGCGGGGCGTTACAATGTGCCACTGATCAATCTGGATATGATGGATATGGTAGCTTCCGATCCAGTTTGATTTATATTAACGTAAACAGAGAACACTTCTATGATGATATGTTCCCATTATAATGACGACATGATTGATGAAATCAACTATGACAGACGGATGGGGTGGACACATGATTGGTAGTAGTTGGCATGGCATTTTAAAAAATGCAGCCCTACACTTATATTTATGATTTATTAGAACAATAGTTCTATGATAATGTGTTCTGAGCCTACGACTAATTGTGGAGATGATGATGATATATTCTGATCCTATATAACCTTGAAAGTATTGACAATTTATTTCAGATACTAGTAGAAAATTACATACATGGTTGTGTTAGCTTCTTCTGGCAGGTGATGATTTTACTGATGCTGCTCATGGCTTCATTCTACCATCATATTGATGAAGGTTTCTTCATTTTCACTTTCAAAATTAATTTTTTGTTACATTTCCTATAACTATCATCCTTTCTGATTTTGTGTTTGTTGCTGCTCATGTACCTTTCTGTGCTGGTTTGGATGCTGCTCATGGTTTCTGTTAGCTGGAATTGGATTGTTATGACATCTTCTACCTTTATAAGGGATTATGGTATGAAGTTCACTTTCAAAATAACCTTGTTGTTACTATATAATATTTGTGAATACTGTGAACACTTCTCATGCTTGTGTTGGGTTCTCATGAACCATGAGCACCATCAAAATCCATCACAGGAAGAAAATTGTACAAAGTATGGAAATTTGACAAATAAGGTAATCAATGGTTTAGTTAAATAGCATTAGAAGCCATCATCTCTAGATTCATCTCAGACACATGTCACAATTTTGTGTTTGTTTACTAGTATTTCAAAATCTGGAAGTGATGATGATTTATTCTGATCCTTTATACTCTTTGGAGTAATGAAATTATTGATGTTGCTCATGGCATGTGATGGGTACTGATGGATTATGGAGGGTTCTGTATGCTTTATAAGACATTAAGGATTGAGTTTTACTTTGGAAAATTTCCATACTGTACAAAATGTCCTTCCTGTGATGGGTTTTGATGCTGCTGATGGTAGCTGATGGCTTCTGAATGCTTGTGATGGCTTATTTTGGCTTTGAGTAAGGTTTGATTTTAACTTGGTTTAATTTCCATATTGTACACAAACCCATTCATGTGATGGGTTTTGATGCTGCTTATGGTAGGAGATGATCATCTACTGATGGATTGTGATGGCTTCTTTTTTGCTTTATAAGGGGTTATTAATAAGGTTTGAGTTTCACTTTGGGAACTTAGACCCATATTGTACACAATGTACCTTCCTGTGATGGGTTTCGATGCTGCTCATGGATACTGATGGCTTCTGAATGCTTATATTGAACCCTTCTTGCTTTATAAGGGAGTGAGGTTTGAGTTTCAGTTTGGAAAATTTCCATACTGTAGACAATGTCTTATTCTTGCTGAAGGAATTAAGCTGAGTAAATATCAGTTTGGATTCACTTTAGGAAGTTTACTTTAGGGAATTTTCAGTTTGGAAAGTTACTTTGGAAAATTTCTTCCATACTGATGGATTCTGTTCAAATTTTACAAGGTTTCTGTGTGATGGATTCTGATGGATACTGATGCTTGTGATGGATTCTTCTTCCTCATAAAGGGATTAAGATCAAAGTTTCACTTTCAAAATAATCTTGAAGTTACTATACTGTGAAGGCTGCTGATGCTTGTGATGGCTTCTTTGGTTTTTTTCTGAAAAGAGAAGCAAAAAAGGCTTTGAGAACTCCGTAACCAAACTCGTTTTCTTCAAAAGAACAACAAAACAGGGCCCAATAAGCAACTATCCAAAACAGGCCCTCAAGTTAGTCTCAAATATAACTTGTGCAAAACATAGGAGATGATGGCTTCTGATCCTGTAAATTTTCTAAAACTGTGTACAATTTCCATCCAATGATGGGTTCTGATGCCGCGCATGCCATATGATGTTTCTTCTCACAGGTGATGGGTTCTAATGCTTATCATGGCTTCGAATCATTGGGGTTTTAATTTACTGGCTTCAACCTGGGTTGTATGAGTTTTTTTGAAGGTATCAATTTAACTTTTCATACTTAATACATTCCTTTTAAACATCATGGATATTTATATGGGTTTTGGTACTGGTCATGTAACTTCCTATGATGTGTATTACTGCTGCTCATGAATTCTGATGGCGTCTGTTGGATTCTGATGGCTTCTATTGGATTATGGTATGAATTTCACTTTGAAAAGCTACATTCATGTTACTATATACTGCTTGTGAAGGCTGTGAAGGCTTCTGATACTTGTGTTGGCTTCTGATACTTGTGAAGGCTGTGATGGCTGCTGATGGATTGTAATGGCTTCTTCTTGCTTTGTAATGGGGTGTGAGTTTCACTTTGTAAAATTTCGATACAGTGTACAATTACGGTGTACAATTACCTTCCTATGATGAGTTCTGATGCATACTGATGCTTGTTTTATGCTTGTCATGGATTCTGATGTTGCTCATAACAGTTGATGGATACTGAAAAGTGTTGCCCAGGGCTTCTTCTTGCTTTGTAAGGGGTTAAGGTGTGAGTTTCAATTTGTAAAATATGGATACGGTGTACAATTACCATCCTATGATGAGTTCTGATGCTGGTAATGGCATATGATGGATACTGATGGATTGTAATGGGTTTTTTTTTGCTTTGTAAGAGGTTAAGGTGTAATTTTCACAGTAGAAATTGAATTCTTGTTACTATGTTATAAATTTTGAAGGGTTCTCATGCTTGTGATGCGAAATTGATGGTTGGGCCATTTCCGTTTGTGAAATAAATGTAACCAAACACAAATTTGTAATGGATATTTTGTACATGTAATGGAATTTTGCATACCGTGTCCAATATCCCTCTGTGGTTGGGTTGTGATGCTGCTCATGGCTTCTAATTTTTATGATGGATTCTGAAACAATCTGATGATTTATAACGGATTGAGTTTCACTTCCATTTATTAACCGCTAATTTTTTTCCGCTCAAAATTTGTAGATTACAATTGCGGTATTAGCCGACTCTTACGCAATTCAGATAAAACTTTGCATATTCGAAAGCTTGCCAATGATGGGGAGATACGAAGAAACAAAAAAAACTTAAAGCGAAGAAAACTTTGCATAGTCACACGTTGCTTGTTCGTATACTTGTAGAACTTTGCTTTGTAACTGCAAAGAAAAAAAATTCATAAGAAAACTAATGCAAATTGATTAAACATACACCGTTGATAAGCTCCTTGTCACGAAAACTGCAAAAAAAAAATTATAATTCAATTTTAAACCCAAACACCTTTTCTAACCACATTATCCAATAACTATTTTTTAATAAAATTTCAGATTATTTTGTTTATCCAACCGCATTTTATACATTCTTTTAAAAAAAACAGTTTTTCAAAAAAAAATATTACCAAACAGCATTTTACAGTCTAGTTTTAAGAAAACAGTATTCAGAAAAAAAAAAAAATTAACCAAACAGGTTTTATAATCTCATTTCCAGAAAACAGTTTTCAGAAAACCATCCAAACAGCTTTTAGACTCTCATATTCAAAAAAACAGTTTTCACAAAACAGTTTTCAGAACAACTATCCAAACGCAGTCTAAAAGTTTCGATCTTTACCTTCTTCTTGCTTCCTTCGGCTGAGGGCTATCCCCATTCAATTGCTAGAAAAATTGCGTTCTATTGGGGGAATATCGGAAGTGGAAATGGAGACCTCTTTTCCCTTGGACTTCAGGATGTCATCTTTGTTACTGGTTTCAAACCCTAGCTTAGAGTTTTCGTAGAGGTAGCTAAGCATGAGCTTCTGAGCTGGGATTTTTGGGGTTTCGAGATCGGGGTCATTAAGGTTAGGGGTAGGGTTGGGATTGGGATTGGAATCGGAGGATTGGAAGGGTTTGATTCGAGAATCATGGTAAGAATTTGAGGGAGATTGAAGAAAAAGGGAAGAAATTAGGGTTAGGGTTTCAAAAGATTGCTCCTTTTCCCCCATCCTCTTATTCTTCTTCTTCTTTGAAGTTGGAGCTTTAGAGAATTTGAAGGGCATGGGGAGAAGCCGAGGGTGATCCACAGTGATGAAAGGCAAAGGCTTCATCAGATTAGCGGCTGCATCGTATCCGTGATGATCCACATCATAGCTTGATGGTGGGAGGTAGAGATTGTGCTGGAGCCGGAGCCATGGTGGTGCCAGTCCACAGTTGCGTGGATCACAAGAGGAAGCGGATGAAAAAGGTCGAAGCCGGCAACTAGGGGGACGGTGGCAGTAGTGGTGATCGAAGAGGATGGAGGAAAAGGGGAAGGGGTTATTTCTATTTAAAATTAATTAATGTAAAATGTGGGTGTGTGAGAAAATACCATTAGAGCATCTGTAGTCGTTTGCTAAATATCGATAATATGCATATTTGGCTCAAAAACGAGCTGTACTCGTTTGCCAAATTTCCATATTATCCATATTTCGCTACAGTCGTTTGCTATAAATGATAATGGGTTTGATATTTATCCATATATGAGCGACGGCACTCGAAGTGCCGTCGCAAAAAAAAACTAATATTTTTTTCGTCGGACGGCGTGCCGTCCCTTGATTTTTTTTTTCAATTAAAAAAACCCCCAAAAGGCTTAAATCCCTCGGACGGGCAGACGGCTCATGTGCCGTCCCTTGCCTCCGCATATCTCAGACGGCACTTCATGTGCCGTCCGGAGATTTCTGCAATTTTTGATTTTTTTTTTGCAATTTTTGAAATGTTTTTGTAATTTTGTATTTGTTTTTGCAATTTCTGAAATGTTTTTGTAATTTTTTCGTAATTTGTAAAATGTTTTTGTAATTTTTTATTATTTTTTTGCAATTTTTTATTTGCACTCCAAGGACGAATTATTATGGTTGAATGACGTTAATCCCTCGGACGGCACTTCAAGTGCCGTCCCTTGGATTTATTCATAAAAATAACTTTTAGACGACTGCAGCAAAATTTCTTTTGCTATTTCTTTATATGCATATATGCATTTTTTTTTCCCAACGACTACAGATGCTCTTACACCTTTTTATCAATGAGAGTCTTATTTTTTTTTTATGATCATAATGAGAGTCTTATTAAAACGAGGCTATATGTATAGAGTTGTAGTAGTCCAAGGTTTGCACCATAATAAAACCTCTAAATTTTATGGGCTTACAATCATTGTCATCAATGAATAAGAATTAAAATATATATATATCAGATTTTTGTGCAAACTTTCATTGTCTCTTTCTTAACGAATGAGAGTGGCTATATTTTACTAGTATCATGCACGTGCGATGCACGTGGAGGAAGAAGAAAAAAGACAAAGAAAAACCTACCAACACGTGCACGTGCGATGCACGTGGAGGAGGAAGGAAAAAGACAAAAAAAAACCACAAACACGTGCGCTGCACGTGTTTGCACACATACAAAAAATTGTTAATTAATTACCAACCCCATCTCTCCCATTATAATAGTTATAGATAATTTGTTTTTTAAAAAAATTGCAAAGCATGATATTAAGCGCAACCATTTTTTGGAAAAATACTGAACATCGGTAGGATTGGAGCACATGTCTTTTTTTTTTTTTTTGAAGTAAAAGATGGAATAAAGCCACCCTGTTTCATTAATAAGGGGTTAATAAAACAACCCCGGCGTACCGGGAAAAAACAAAAGTACAATGCGATAGAAAAGAAAGAAAACATACTCCCCCAACAAACCCTGGGGGTGGGTCTAACTACCCAAACATCACACCACCATAGCACCATAGGTTGGTACAACACGCAACCGGCATAATCTCTGATATGACTGGTGCAGCCAGTCCCTCAATCTAGCATCGGCCCGAACTCTATCTCCTCATCGTCGAACTCCTCTACCTGGAAAACCTTGGCAATCCTTCCTCGAGCTCCCGATGCCGCAGCAAGCATCCTTCATCTCATGGCGAATTGAAGCAAATTTGGGGCCAATCCACAGATCCTCATATTCGCAGGGGTAGTCACCTGTTCCTAAGGCTCTAAGTACCTCCACCATAGTAGCCTTACTTCTCGGGCAGTGAATGAAGAGGTGATTAAGATCTTCCACATGCACGTCGCAGAAACCACAGTTGGTTGCCACCTGTGGTTGCCTTTTGGCAAGGTTTTGCCTAATAAGGATAGCATTATTCAGAACTAGCCATAAGAACACCCTGACTTTAAGGGGGATTTTTGCCTTCCACAACACCTGTGCCCAGCTGGGTCTGCAATCTCGAAAGTGGATCCGGTGATACAGAGATCTAACCGAGAAAGCACCCTTGCTCTCTAGTCCCCATCGCAACTGGTCTGATCCTTGGGCACTTCATGTGCTTGCATGTCAAGCAATCGTTGGCGAAGAGCAGGGCTAGATTCATGTCTCTGAGGTCGATGATTCCTAATCCACCGTGTTTCTTTTTCATGCAAGCGATACTCCATTTGATTAGGTGGTAACCTCCTTTATTCGAATCTGCCCCCTTCCATAGGAATCGTTTCTGGTCAATCCTTTGGATCACCCATTTTGGAAGCTCAAAGAAAGACATGTAGTACATTGGCAGGTTAGATAGCACTGAGTTGATGAGTACCACTCTGCCCCCGAGAGACGGCGATTTACCTTTCCATCCAACCAGTCTGTCCTCCACCCTGTCTATGATGGGCAGCCAGTCTGCCTTAGATAATTTTCCTGGTCTGAGAGGTAGCCCTAGATATTTGATAGGAAAGCCATTTGTCATACAGTTGAAAATAGTAGCATGTTCCCCTGCTTCCTCATCTGATAGAGAGATTGGGATCAGCGCACTCTTGTGAAAATTAATCCTCAGGCCTGACCAGGCCTCAAAACAATATAGGGTCCCTTTAAAGCAGATTGTTTCTTGTCTGGACCCATTCCCAAAGAGTAGGATGTCATCTGCGTACTGCAGGATCGAGCACCCTCTATTTGACGCAGACCTGGCCACTGGCTTGATCCACCCTTTTTCCTGGCAGTTCTCCAGCATACCCTCAGTACATCCGCTACAATAGTAAACAGGAAAGGTGATAGCGGGTTCCCTTGTCTGAGCCCCTTCTTACAGGGGAACAGCTTCCCTGGTCGCCTATTAACAGATATGGCCGTTTTGCTAGTTTGCAAGCATTGCCTGATCCAGCAGATCCATTTATTCCCGAAGCCCCTTCCCCTGAGCGCTTCCAGTAAGCACTCCCAATCTACCGAATCATAAGCTTTCTCAAAGTCCAGCTTAAGGAGGAAGTTTTTAGAGTTGGTCGTGTGACAGTGGTGAATAACTTGTTCTGCCGTGGCCACACAATCTAAAATATTTCTACCCTTAATGAAGCCCGATGGAGATTTGTTGATAAGGTTGTCCATAATACTCCCCAGGCGGATCGCTAGGATTTTCGTAATAATCTTCACCGAACAATTTATGAGGCTGATCGGTCTAAAATCACCCACTTTCGTCGATTCCTCTCGTTTGGGTATCAGGACGACTTCCGCAAAATTAAACATACCCAATCTGAGTTTGTTGTTAAAAAAGTCATCCAGCATTGCCATATAGTCCCCTTTAATTTCTTCCCAGAAAACTTGGAAGAACATCATTGGGAAGCCGTCTGGCCCTGGCGACTTGTCAGCTCCCATGTGACTGATAGCCTTTTTTACTTCCTCCTCCGAGAAAGGAGACTCCAGGCAATCAAGCGCAGGCGAGGACTTGATCTGGTAATTCCGCCAGAAATCATCCATAAGTGGAACCCGGAAGTCATTCTTCTTACCCAAGAGGTCCTTGTAGTATCCCTGGAAGGTTGTGGAAATCACAAGTTCATCTTGCACAGTCCCTGAGCACGTTTCTAAGGAAAGTATAAGATTGGATCTTCGTCTCGCACTTGCAACTCGGTGGAAGAAAGCCGTGTTCGCGTCTCCCTCTTTGAGCCACGAAATTCTAGACCTTTGTTGCCATTTGATTTCTTCCAGCTTATAGAGATTGGCTATGTTCCCTCTGAGCTCAAGTAGCTTGTTTCGTTCCTCTTGTGATAAGTCTCTCGATTCCTCCATTCTTTCCAGTTCATTAATTCCTTCCAAAAAGACATCTTTTGCACGCCAGATGGTCGAGAACCTAGATCGGTTCCATTTACGTAGGCGCTTTCTTAATCTCCTGATTTTTTCATACCATCGCCCCGCAGCATCAGAACTAGTAACTGGAAGCGCCCAGTTTTCCATAACTAGGTGGTGAAACCCCTGAATCTCTAGCCAGGCCTTCTCAAATCTGAATTTCCTATGCCTATGGGCTCCCTGGACACCAGTGTCCAGAAGGATTGGAGTATGGTCTGACATGGGTCTCGGGATCGATCTGGCCGTTGCTAAGGGGAACTGAGCCTCCCAATCCATCGATACTAGAACCCTGTCCAGTTTTGCCATAATCGGAGCAGATTGCATGTTAGACCATGTAAATAGTCTATCATTAATAGGGATATCAATCAACTCTAGGTCCGTGATCACCCTACTGAACTCAGCTCTGTAACTGTCACTAGAACCTCTACCCTTGTGCTCAAAAGCAAACCTGGTAATATTGAAGTCCCCCTCGACAATCCATGGCCCCGGCCAACGGCGTCGAATATTGACCAGCTCTTGCCAAAAAGCGTCATGCTCTGCGGCCACATTCGGCCCATAAACGACAGTGATAGTATGCAAATACTTATCAGACCGTCGTTCCATCCGAATAAATAGGGAGAATGTACCAATATAAACCTCGGAGCAAGAGAGCAGGTCCGAGTTGAAACCAATGGCAATTCCCCCTGAGGCTCCCGCGGATGGGCGAAATACCCACTCCTTGATTCTATTCCCCCCTATTCTCTTGAGTTTGGGCCCATGTACAAGCTTGTTCTCCTGCAGCCCAACCACCTCTGCCTTGGACTTAGTATAACGTCCCTAACCATATCTCTTTTGCCTTTATCCCCCAAACCCCGGACATTCCAGAACAGCGTATTCATTGGGGAACCATGTCCGAGGTCACTGTGAGTGAGGGACTCAGTCGAGTTTCGCCCTTAAAGACCGTAGTCCCCCTGGAGTTGGCTTCTGTTTCCTTGAGAACACTAGAATTAGCCCTATCTGTTTTCCAACCCCCAATTTTGTTGAGAAGTAACGCGTTGCGTTCTTTATCACAAACTTCCAAACCACAAGTCATAGCTAATAGGAAAACATCTGAGTCTGACATGAAATTTAAAATATTTGCAAGAAAAATTTTTGTACCTCCATCGTCGTGCTTAGCCGCTTTGGCTGCCGCTGCTATCTCCAGAAAGTCATCCAAGGACTCCGCATGAGCCCTCTTGGGCGACCGCTGTACCCTAAAACCAGCCGACCTGCGAGACGATCCAGTACTGAATCGTGGAGCCAACTCTGGTAGAGTGGATAGCACCATCTCTGGCGAGACCTCCTTTTGTGTATCAACAATAAATTTGGAGTCCTCTGACCCTCATCTGTGTAGTCAAAATCAACGTCAAGGTTAAGGCGCTCGTCACAATCACTTTCAAAGTGCTGAGCTCCCCGCGGTAGCTGCTGCTCTCCTATTGTGGACTCCTCATTGGGCCCGCAAACTTGTGGTATAATATCAGTGTCTGTACTCTCCATTACGGTCCCCTCAAAGGGCCCGCTCCCCGTTGGAGAAATTGTCGGAGTACCTGATTGTATTGAAAAACACATTTTAGAAGCAGTAGATTGTCCTGTGGACCCCTCTATGGGCCCACCAACGCCTATAAAAGAGTGAAATAGATTCATACTCTTCGCAGGCCCATTGTAGTGCGTTAACGTGCACCGGGGGTTCACCATACCGCTTGCCTCGTGTTGTACAATCTAGTTACCTAAATAAACAGATAAACTAGACACAAATTAAAAAACCTCGCAAGTGCACGAATCGTTTAGAAAAACGTAGCAATAGCAAGGGTCGATCCCACAGAGATTGTAGATTTTAACTTACTAATCAATAAAAAGAATAAGAATCATAAAGAGTTGTTTTGAAAGTCTAAAAGAAATAAAAAGATTAAAACTAAATTAAGAAGTGTTGAATCACAAATATTTATGAAGTAGTTGGGTTTAGATCTCCACCAATAGTCAGTAATGCTAATTAACCTTCTGAACTTCTTCTTATTACTCATGTTTGTTCCCTTCAAGGGCATGGTATCTACTCCTTAAAGTATTGTTTCCCTAAGCCAAGAATTAGGCATGGTTTCGTTTCTTTCATTAAGTGTTTAGTATGGTATTTACTAAGTTGCACTTGAAGAAAGCATATGATCAGTGGAAACGAACAAACACTCAAGGTTCTAGAAATTGGTATCAGATCTAGATCCCTTAAGTTGATTGAACCAAGAACCCCTAAAGATTCCCTTGTTACAAGTTATGAACACGAGATACGGGTCGTCTCAATATGCTCATCTAACAGATTCAGATGGATGGTAATGCAAACTTGATATTCTCAAGTTCTGCACGTCAGTCGACTGGCTCTCACCTCAGTCGACTGCTCTCAGAGCTTCGAGAATAAGTTTGATTACCATCAATCTATACCAATACAAACGGATTCAATCAATAAGTAAATAGAAGATTTCAGAAGAACATAGCACTACATAACTACGGCTTCAATCTACCCAACTATGAAATTAGTTCCGCATAACAATACTTTTATTAATCAACAAGTTTGAATACAAGACCAACATAAAAGAATAGAAGAAGAAGAAATAAACTAATGAAGTCCGGCAATGAGGTCGACTGGCTGTCACACAGTCGGCTGCCTTCAAATACTTGATCTCCTATCTCCTTCCTTGATGCCGATAAAAGTGCTTCTTGTTGATGACTCTGGAACTTGTGATTCGGTGATTAGGAACGTGGAAGAAGAGCCCCCCCATTCATGCTTCTTGGTTGGTATTTATAGAACACGGCTGAGGAATTAGGGTTTCTCCTTTTTCAGGAAAGTCCCTCTCTTTTTATTATTTCTTTCCTTATTTGATCAGCGATTTATATCTTTCTCTTTTCTTCTTTTATTCCTTATCTGCTAACCACGTGCTCTTGCCAATCCCCTGTCTCTGGCTTTGATTCGTTGAAGAAGTTATTATTCGCATATAGCCTGGGTTTGGATAGATTTAGATTTAGATTCGGCTGCATCTTATCCTTTCACTCAGCCGCATACCAGTCGACTGCCTTGGATGTAAGTCGACTGGTACTGAGACATCTGTGGCTTCACGATTTCTCTGTCAAGTCGACTGGTGTTTGGGGAAGTCGACTGTACCGAAGCTTAGCAAACTCTCTGTCCAGTCGCCTGGTTGAGACATTAGTCGACTGATCTCTGCTGTAGTCTGTATTAGTCTGGAATCTGCCTTGTTTTGCTGTTATCGGCTGTTTCCTATTGAAAAGAGAAAATAAGAGTTAAATATCACATATAGAGCTTTTAAATGTGCATTTATAATAAGATTATTGCTCCTAAATGTGAATATTCTTGTGTTCATCAAATACCCCCAAACTTAGATTTTTGCTTGTCCTCAAGCAAACTAGAATTATGAACAAGGGTATAATAATAATGACAGCCTTAACCACCAAGAGTTCTTATTATGTGGGCATCAACATAGAAAGGTATAAACAATTTCAGATAAAGTAAGATTAAACATACCCACTTTCTCTAGTGCAATTGTTTATTCATAACTCCAAACTCAACCATACTTGTCATGCAATTAATTATAGTTATAGTATGTAATTACTCAATCTGTGATTATCCCCTTTTCTCTACTACAAACCGAGTACCAAACTAGAGTTTTTTTTTTTTTTTTTTTTTTTTAAGTTGCTTCTCTAAAGTTGTCACTTGCCTTTTTACGCGAATGCAAAACATTTGTGATGAATCCACCCGGTTACTCAGCAAGTCACAAACTCTAAAGTGCTTTGCATACTCATATTTCAAGTTGCCGTTTGACGTAAAGGTAAACATTGGTGATGAATACCCCTAGTTACTAAGCACTCAAAACATTGGAGTAGATTGACTTTTATTCATATATATATATTTATATTTATATTGTATCACTCTATTTACTTAAACTCAATTTAGGACTAGATCTCAAGGGAATAATTACCAGAAAAAGCATCACATTTGTTTATTATGTATAATTGCATGACTCATATAATCTTGTAAGGAATTTATGAAACTCAACAATCCTAAAGTAAATAAGTATCCTTCTTCTTACTTTATAAGAAATTGTTTATTCTAAAAAAAATTCAAAAGACTCTAAATATAAATAACCCTAATACCCCCAAACTTAGATGGAACATTGTCCTCAATGTTCGAAAGAAAATTTAAAAATAGGCATGTGTCACATCTAGTAAGGAGAGACTGAAAGTAAAAGATAAAATGAAAGAAAATAGAGGGAAAGTGTAAATACTCCCCTGAAAAATTGGGTTGCCTCCCAATAAGCGCTGTGTTTTCTATCTTCAGCTAGACATGATGAGTTCATGCGATGTATTGAATGGTTTGAAGATTCACATCTTCCGCTTGCGGTTCTAGACTCATCTCTATGTATGGCTTCGCTCTATGCCCGTTCACCTTAAATGTTTGATTCTTCTCTTGGCTATAAACCTCCAATGCACCATGTGGAAAGACTCTTGTGACAATGTATGGCCCGTACCATCGTGACATAAGCTTGCCTGGAAAAAGTCTCAATCTTGAGTTGTATATCAATACCTTCTGTCCTTCGTCAAACTCCTTCCTTGCTAGCTGTTTGTCATGGTACAACTTTGTCCTTTCCTTGTACAATTTTGCATTTTCGTATGCGCCGTGCCTCAACTCTTCAAGCTCATTCAGTTGCAACCTTCTTTTGTCACCTGCTTGTTTCATATCAAAATTGAACCTTTTGATGGCCCAATATGCTTTGTGTTCCAACTCCACTGGTAAATGATAAGCTTTTCCAAAAACCAACCGGTATGGTGACATGCCGATGGGTGTTTTGTATGCGGTTCGATAGGCCCATAATGCATCGTTCAAGCGCAGCGACCAATCCTTTCTCCTTGTGTTGACTGTCTTTTCCAAAATGCTCTTGATTTCTCTATTGCTGATCTCCACCTGCCCACTAGTTTGGGGATGATATGGGGTGCCCACTCTATGTGTGATACCATATTTTTTCATCAAAGAAGCAAATGGAAAGTTGTTGAAGTGGCTTCCTCCATCACTAATTATTGCTCGTGGTGTACCAAACCTAGTGAAAATGTTCTCCTGCAAAAACTTGACAACAACTTTGTGATCATTAGTTTTTGAGGGGACAGCCTCGACCCATTTAGACACATAATCCACACCAACAAGTATATATAAATAACCAAATGAGTTAGGAAAGGGACCCATGAAGTCGATTCCCCAAACGTCAAAAAGCTCGATCACTTGGATGTTTTGCAGTGGCATTTGATTTCTAGAAGAGATGTTGCCTGTCCTTTGACATTTGTCACAAGACCTGTAGGGTTTCGGGGCACAAACGCAGCGAAAAGAAATGAAAAACAGATCCGAAACCCTAACCCTAGGATCCGTGTACAAGACATGGCTGATAATGGAGAAATAAAATTTTACCTTTCGGAGCTTTACGAAGGCTGAAAGATGGAGGTTACAATCACCACGCAGCCCTAGTAGCTAGATCCGCGTCTCTAAGGCAGTCCACACGAACGTCCGATCGTCCAACGATCAGGAGAGCCGGTACTAGCCGATGATGCTTGCCTCTCTCTCTCTCTCTCTCTCTTGCCTCTCAACAGTTGAGCGGCTAGGGTTTTTTGTGGAAAACGGATTTGTCAAAGATATTCTGAACCAATACATCTCTATGTATTTATAGGCAGAGAATGAGGTGGGCTTAACCATAATCAGTTTGGCTTCTGATAAGACCAATCTGATTTGGTTTTATCATTTAAATTCGAATTATCCTTTAATTAATTAAGTCCAACTCAATTAATTAAATAACTAATTTCGAATCATTTAATTTAAATTCCGAATTTAAATTAATACTCCTTTTAAACGTTCTAAGTGTGTGACCCTTTAGGTTATTATTACGTTGGCAATAATTTTATTATCTAATAATAAAATTATAAACAATGAGCGGCATCTAGTAATACATCATTGCTACCCAAGTAATAATAATAATTGGTGATTCAATTAAACCTTTCGTGACTAATGTCTCCATGTAATATAATCCTTTTAACCTTGATATTATAGATTAAACTAGAGGCATGGTACGTGTCATCCTCTTAATAATTTAATCTTTATTTTCCTGATCGATGAGTAGACTATTCAAACAAATCAATATTTGAGCATGGCCATGCATTTCATAGTCTCACTCAAACAAGAGGCCGATAATATTGCTCCTAAAATTAGGAGGGTTAAATTCCTTCTAGATCATTCACATTTCTTACACGATTCATAATGAACCCAATACTATCTTTATCATTACTCGATTAAAGATAACTTTTGATAGAATCAAAGTACATTAATTCTCGTGTAGAAATATAATGATTTCAGGTCAGAGAACCATTACACCATTATCACAGTGAGATTACTTATGACACTTATTTATTCATTCCATGTTGAATCTCACAGTGGGTCTGTCCAGTACAATGTACTCTTACATTTACCTATGTATTGATTTTAGTATCTCTATACTAATGACCCATGAGAGGTGGTCATCAATCAATCAACATACTAGTCTCAATGTATTATTACTGTCCTAATAATAATAATACTCGACTAGGAACATTTAAGATTATTATACTATATATAATCTCATATTCATATAGTTCGTATTAATAATCTAAGGACATTTATCATGCTAATATTTATAACGCAGTAAATACGAAGCATAATAAATTATTAATATAATCAAAAAGAACATAATGTCAATAATACTGATTACATAATATCATTGTATTGCCTCTAGGGCACCTACACTAACAAGACCTGCAAAAAGAAAAAGCATCTTTGAATACTTTAGGCCAATAAAATCCAGATTGCAATACCTTGAGTGCTGTTCTTTTTGGTCCAAAATGTCCTCCACAAGCATATTGGTGGCAATGTCGTAGAATATTCAGTTGTTCTTCTTCTGCCACACATCTTCTTATAATTTGATCAGGGCAAAATTTGAACAAATAAGGATCATCCCAATAGTAGTGCTTGCACATAGCCACCAGTCTCTTTCGTTCCTGACTTGTCATACCTGGAGGGAAAACATGAGCGGTTAGATAATTTACAATGTCAGCAAACCATAGAAAATTTAAACAGTGAGATACCAGTCGACTGGTCCTGTTACCAGTCGACTGTCCCGATGATATGTTTATTTCAAATAGATGTTCATATGGGAAATTTTCATTAAGTGGCGGCACAATTCTTTCTTCCTCCTGCAGTAGCCTGGACATGTGATCTGCAACAACATTGTCGCTTCCTTTTTTATCTCTAATCTCAAGATCGAATTCTTGAAGCAACAGCACCCATCTGATCAACCTAGGCTTAGCATCTTTTTTCGCAAATAAATATCTCAAAGCAGCATGGTCAGTGAAAACAATAACTTTAGAACCAATCAAATATGATCTAAACTTCTCTACAGCAAAAATAACAGCTAACATTTCTTTTTCAGTAGTAGAATAATTTAGCTGTGCATCGTTTAAAGTTCGAGAAGCATAGTAAATAACATGGGGTTTCTTATTGATTCTTTGACCTAACACAGCCCCTAAAGCATAATCACTTGCATCACACATGAGCTCGAAAGGATGGCTCCAATCTGGTGCCATGACAATAGGTGCAGAAATGAGAAGATTTTTCAATGTATTAAAAGTATTTGTGCACTCTTCTGTCCATGCAAACTCAACATCCTTAGCTAATAAATCACAAAGGGGTTTGGAGATTTTTGAGAAATCTTTTATAAATCTTCGATAGAACCCTGTATGTCCTAGAAAACTCCTAACACCCTTAACTGTAGTGGGAGGGGGTAGTTTTGATATTATATCGATTTTCGCTTTATCTACCTCTATGCCTCTTTTTGACACCACATGTCCCAATACAATACCTTGTTGTACCATGAAATGGCACTTTTCCCAATTCAGCACTAAATTACATTCTTCACATCTTTTAAGCACAAGCTGCAAATGGTTAAGGCATTCATCAAAATAAGATCCAAAAACACTAAAGTCATCCATAAATACCTCGATGAACCTTTCCACCATGTCTGAAAATATACTCATCATGCATCTTTGAAATGTAGCTGGAGCATTGCACAATCCAAAGGGCATCCTTCTGTATGCAAAAGTACCAAAAGGACATGTAAAAGTGATTTTTTCTTGATCTTCTGGAGCAATAGCAATTTGATTATAGCCACTATAACCATCTAAAAAACAATAATGACTATATCCTGCTAATCTTTTTAACATTTGATCAATAAAAGGAAGAGGGAAGTGATCTTTCCTGGTTTCGTTGTTCAGTTTCCTGTAATCAATGCATACCCTCCATCCTGTGGTCACTCTAGTAGGGATAAGCTCATTCTCTTCATTTGTCACCACTGTGACTCCACTTTTCTTAGGCACTACATGTATAGGACTCACCCATTTGCTATCTGAGATAGGGTAGATGATGCCAACATCTAGTAGCTTCAGAATCTCTGCTCTTACCACTTCCTTCATGTTTGGGTTAAGCCTTCTCTGTGCCTCCCTGCTTGGTTTTGCGTTGTCTTCAAGAAGTATTCTGTGCATGCATTTGGATGGACTTATTCCTTTGATATCTGCAATGGTCCATCCTATTGCATTCTTGTGTTCTCGTAATACCCTTAGCAACTTATCTTCTTCCTGTGCACTCAGGTTCGCAGCAATTATCACTGGTAGCGTCTGGTTCTCACCCAAATATGCATGCTTCAAATGGTCGGGCAACTGCTTAAGCTCTAAGTGTGGAGGTCTCGGTGCAGTCGACTGGTCCCTGGTAGCAGTCTGGTCAGTCGACTCATCCTCTCCAACAGTCGACTTGCCTAATGCACCAGTCGACTTGTCTGCAGAAACAAAAGTGTCATCAGTCTCCAATGTTTCAAATACTGGTGCAAACTTACCTGAGTATGACTTTGGAGTTTCAAGGTGATGTATTGTCTCTGCAATCCTTCAGTAATCGTATTCCTGTTCAACATTAGATACAGTTAGAGATTGTGTAATAGTGGCTTGTAGTGGTTCAACGCTATGTACCTGAAATGTTTGATCAACAATCTCCTGCACCACATCAACATTATAGCATTCATGATCATCATGTGGTAATTTCAATGTAACAAACATTTTAAATTCAACCTTCTCTCCATTTATTTTCATGCTTATAGTACCCTATTTAACACAAATTTTTATATCAGCCGTACTCATAAAGGGCCTACCTAAGATGATTGGTAGAGAAGATGGCATTGAGGATTCCTCCATGTCTAACACAACAAAATCAGCAGGCAAGATGAAATCGTTTACCTGAACTATGACATCTTCCAAAATACCTCTAGGTCGTTTGATACTGCGATCCGCCAACTGCAATGTGATGGATGTTGGTTGGAGTTCCTCCAGTCCTAGCTTTTTATAGACGGTGTATGGGAGAAGATTGATGCTTGCCCCCAAGTCTAGTAGTGCTTTCTCAAAGAAGTGCTCGCCAATCCTGCAAGGAATGGTAAAACTACCTGGGTCTTTTAATTTAGGCGGTAATTTTCTTAATAAGACAGCGCTCACTTCCTCTGTCAAAGCCACATCCTCCCTAACCTGAAATGTTCTTTTGTGAGTACAACATTCTTTCAAGAATTTAGCATAGGAAGGAATTTGTTTAATAGCATCAAGTAGGGGGATATTAATTTCTACCTTTCTGAGAGTTTCAAAGATGTCAAATAAATGTTGTTCTTTCTTTTGCTTGACTAACCTTTGAGGGAATGGCGGCACAACTGTTCTTTCTTTTTCACTTACCTTGTTGGACCCCACAATTTTTGATGGTTGTGTTTCTGCTTCTTCTGTGTGTGTTCCAACTTTGTTGTCAATTATCGTACCACTTCTTAATGTTGTAACTGCCTTGAGCTGTTCTTGGCCTCCAGGGTTTGGTATAGTTTGTGATGGAAGTTCCCCTGCCTTTCGTTCGCTTAATTCTTTAGCAATTTGGCCAATCTGTGTTTCCAACTTCTGAATTGCTTGCCCTTGTTGGTTGCTTGTTTGATGTTGTTGTTGGAGCAATTGAAGAACGGTGGATTCAAAATCCAACTTCTTCTGTTCTTGAACTGGCCTATCAATCCCACTTCCCATTTGGAAGTTCCGTGCATGTCCTTGTGTGAATTGAGTCCCTTGATTATTCTGATTATTGCTCCAGGAGAAGTTTGGATGGTTCCTCCATCCTGGGTTGTATGTATTTGAGAATGGATCGTTCTTTGGTGGAAACACTCCTCGACCTACATAATTTGCATGCTCCTGATCTGTGAAAGAAGACATGGGACATGTATCAGTAGTATGATCTACATGAGAACAAATTGCACAAATTTCATTTGTTTGATTTTTATCTCCACCCATCATAGACATTGCATTAACAAGCATATCAATTTTCTTATTCATGTTTACCATTTCCAATTGAATGTTATTGTTATTAGAGATTTCTTAAACTCCCTGTTTTTTCGAAGGGCCCCTCCTTGTTGAGAATTGTTGTGAATTCTCGCTGAGTTCTTCAAATAGTTCAATGGCCTCTTCACCGCTTTTCTTCATTAAGATCCCGTTGCAAGCTGAATCCACAATTGCCTTGTTAGTATCGTTTAAACCTTCATAAAAAGCTTGTACCTGATCATCTTTAGGCATATTGTGCGTAGGGCATTTGAGAAGTTTGTTCTTGAAATCCTTCCATGCTTCGAAAAATAAATCTCCATCCTTTTATTGGAAGAGTTGAATCTCCCTTTTCAGTTGTTTGGTCTTTTGGGCTGGAAAGAATTCTTTTAAGAATTTTGTCGCCAATTGCTCCCATGAGTTTATTGATCCTGGTTCCAAAGAATTATACCATAGTTTAGCGTTAAGTTTTAAGGAAAAAGGAAACAAGATTAACCTGATTTGCTCAGGGGTGAGCCCTTGGACGCTTTGTGTCCTGCAAAGATCAAAAAAATCTTGTAAATGGAGATGAGGCTCTTCATCTGGTCTGCCACTAAAGTGGGGAACCATACTAAGTAACTGAGGAGATAGATGCATGTTCCCTGTGACATTAGGTTGATATGCAATGCAGGAAGGTTGCTCGATATTCTTAGACGTGAATTTGTCCTGCATTGGCACTCGATTTGGCATTTCCTCAGCCATTGCTGTATGTGAACTGGGTCTCTGGACAGTCGACTGGTTCGTGTGGACAGTCGACTGGTGCACTGCAAACAGTTTACCTAGTCTGTGCAAAGTGCGTTCTGTTTCTGCGTCAATAGGTAGTAGCTCTGGACGAAGTGATCTCCGTCCGTGCATCCACCAAAATCCTGTATCCTAAAAGAAAAATACTGATTAATAAAATTAAAAGAAAGAAAATAAAAACTTCCTACTGATCTGTAAGTTAAAATACTAGACAATCCCCGGCAACGGTGCCAAAAACTTGTTGTGAGTTCTAGCTACCTAAATAAACAGATAAACTAGACACAAATTAAAAAACCTCGCAAGTGCACGAATCGTTTAGAAAAACGTAGCAATAGCAAGGGTCGATCCCACAGAGATTGTAGACTTTAACTTACTAATCAATAAAAAGAATAAGAATCATAAAGAGTTGTTTTGAAAGTCTAAAAGAAATAAAAAGATTAAAACTAAATTAAGAAGTGTTGAATCACAAATATTTATGAAGTAGTTGGGTTTAGATCTCCACCAATAGTCAGTAATGCTAATTAACCTTCTGAACTTCTTCTTATTACTCATGTTTGTTCCCTTCAAGGGCATGGTATCTACTCCTTAAAGTATTGTTTCCCTAAGCCAAGAATTAGGCATGGTATCTACTCTAATTCGTTTCTTTCATTAAGTGTTTAGTATGGTATCTACTAAGTTGCACTTGAAGAAAGCATATGATCAGTGGAAACGAACAAACACTCAAGGTTCTAGAAATTGGTATCAGATCTAGATCCCTTAAGTTGATTGAACCAAGAACCCCTAAAGATTCCCTTGTTACAAGTTATGAACACGAGATACGGGTCGTCTCAATATGCTCATCTAACAGATTCAGATGGATGGTAATGCAAACATGATATTCTCAAGTTCTGTACGTCAGTCGCCTGGCTCTCACCTCAGTCGACTGCTCTCAGAGCTTCGAGAATAAGTTTGATTACCATCAATCTATACCAATACAAACGGATTCAATCAATAAGTAAACAGAAGATTTCAGAAGAACATAGCACTACATAACTACGGCTTCAATCTACCCAACTATGAAATTAGTTCCGCATAACAATACTTTTATTAATCAACAAGTTTGAATACAAGACCAACATAAAAGAATAGAAGAAGAAGAAATAAACTAATGAAGTCCGGCAATGAGGTCGACTGGCTGTCACACAGTCGGCTGCCTTCAAATACTTGATCTCCTATCTCCTTCCTTGATGCCGATAAAAGTGCTTCTTGTTGATGACTCTGGAACTTGTGATTCGGTGATTAGGAACGTGGAAGAAGAGCCCCCCCCATTCATGCTTCTTGGTTGGTATTTATAGAACACGGCTGAGGAATTAGAGTTTCTCCTTTTTCAGGAAAGTCCCTCTCTTTTTATTATTTCTTTCCTTATTTGATCAGCGATTTATATCTTTCTCTTTTCTTCTTTTATTCCTTATCTGCTAACCACGTGCTCTTGCCAATCCCCTGTCTCTGGCTTTGATTCGTTGAAGAAGTTATTATTCGCATATAGCCTGGGTTTGGATAGATTTAGATTTAGATTCGGCTGCATCTTATCCTTTCACTCAGCCGCATACCAGTCGACTGCCTTGGATGTAAGTCGACTGGTACTGAGACATCTGTGGCTTCACGATTTCTCGGTCAAGTCGACTGGTGTTTGGGGAAGTCGACTGTACCGAAGCTTAGCAAACTCTCTGTCCAGTCGCCTGGTTGAGACATTAGTCGACTGATCTCTGCTGTAGTCTGTATTAGTCTGGAATCTGCCTTGTTTTGCTGTTATCGGCTGTTTCCTATTGAAAAGAGAAAATAAGAGTTAAATATCACATATAGAGCTTTTAAATGTGCATTTATAATAAGATTATTGCTCCTAAATGTGAATATTCTTGTGTTCATCACCTCGTTAAGAGCGCAAGCAGCGTTAAAGGGGGCAACGGTAATGCTACCCCCATTGCCAGGTGGCAGATCATGGTTGGGAGATTTATCGGTGGCCTCAGACTTCTTGAACTTCGAAACTGACTTCGATAACCCCAAAGTTTTCTCAAAACTCTCATTTTCGTCTTCAACCTCTCTTTCGTAGCTCTCAGCTGCTCCAAAAATTCTATCTTTTTTCCCCAAATCACCTCTCTGAAAAGTATCCTCTTTGCCACCCACTCCCACAGAGCCAGCCATGAGCTCTGTTGGGTTCTTTTTGCTGGGGTTGTGCAGCTCGTCGCGCTGCTCACTCCCCAGAGTTGGCTCAGATTGTTGTCGTGCTTGCCTCAACAAAGCTTCTTTTTCCCCTTCTTTATCAGATCCAAACCACGTCTTTTCAACCCACTCTTTGGTCGACAGAGTCTGTGCACCTGTAGCTTTCCCCAAACTGTGAGTTTTCTCCACCAACTCCTGTCGTCTAGCCTGCATGTTGGCGCAGACTGGAGCTTTGCCCTGAGCAGATTCTGTGGTCCCTGGCCCTCCCCTCTGAGCCACTGCGCTGCCCTCCAACCTGGATGAATCGAGCTGGTCCTCTGGTCGATCCACTGAGTTGGGGGTCCTACCGGGCTTCTGACCAGTGGATCTGACGAAGTGATAACAGCTTCGATCTTCTTTGGACGGAGGCCTCTCCGTCGTTGCATGTCGGTTCCGCTCTACCCCCATCGCCACCTTTATCACTTCCCGGTGGGCCCTCTCTACCGCATGCGATCCATCTATCGTGAGGGGCTTTGAGGGCGAGAGCACTTGCCTGTATGATCTGCAATCTCTAATGGAGTTTGAGTGCTTGGGGGAGGTGACGCTCGCCAATTCCTTGTGTGCTTCTCCTCTCTTATCTAGCACAAATCTGACTAGATACGAATCTTCAAAAGAGTACACCTTTGCGAATCTTGGCATCAAAGTGATATCAGCGCTCCTGATAAGGGCTCTAGCCGAGATTATCTCAGAACGGCGGACTATTTTTTCATCTAACTCAACCACGTTCCCAAACTCCGCAACAATCTCTTGAATGGCTTCCTTCTTCCAAAAGTGTAGAGGGATGTTATGGATCCAAATCCAATACGCATCACCCTATGGGAGCTCAGCTCCGAAGTGCGGTGTCCAAGCGCTGAACTCAATTTGAAAAAACCTAAAGTCGACGACCCCCAAACTTACTACCTCTTCGACTTTAGCCGTCGTAGGGAAGGAGACCAGAAACTGTAAGTGGCAAAGTTTCTTGGCTACCCAATCCCCATGGGCTCACAACGGCCACTTGTCGGTGAGGGCTTGCATGAGATGCGCCTCCGATGGTCTACCAGCTCTCACCTTGGCAATGGCACACCACTGTCAAAGCCATCGCTCTTCGCTTTTAATAATGTCAAGGCTATTAGACAATCTCACCACAGCGGGGCTATCGGGGGATCTTCCCCGGTTCACTTGCCGCTTTTCCTCGCTGTTGGTTTCAATCACATTGGTACAATCATAGGATAAGTGACCCCATTTCAAACATCTGATGCAGCAAACTTCTTTGGTGCATTCGTTTCTAAAATGGCCAAGGTCCCCGCAATTGAAACACGGAGCTGGCTTTCTTTTGCCCTTCCTCTGCTTCTTCTTGTGGTGCACCTGTTCGTTCTCAAGGTACAAAGGCCCGTCTTGTGCTTTCTTTTTCTTTCCCTTAACCTGGACCCATTGCCCCTCTCCTTCCTCACTGCCGGAGTTCCCATCCCCAACAATCCCGACTCGCGCTGCCCCCAGGGTTTGCTTGTCGCAGGATTTCGGGGCAGGGACATTCCGTGGTGAAGTGTCGAAGAGCAGTAAGGTGGTGTGGTTTGGGTGGGTGGTTGTGACAGAAATGACTGAGTCTTTGTGGATGAGTTGGTTGCTGTGATGATGTGGGGGATGGGATGAATAATTTTTTTGATGTGGTAGGGAAAGTTGTGGACAGGGGAAAGGTTGAACCAATGGTTTGGTGATTGGAATGTTGTTGGGGTTTTTTTGTTGGAAATGCTGGTTGTGATATCCCATCGCTGTATCTCTCTGAGGATGGTCCCTGGCTTGCTGGTGGTGACGTGGCTATAATAGTGGGGTCCTCTTCTGCCTGTCTTGGCCGGTAGGGGGACCCCATCGTTAGGCCCTCCCCCCATAATGCCCCTCATGTTGGTAGTGATGATCGTAGCGATGATGACCGTGTCTCCTCCCTTCACGACGGGGTTGTGCATGCTGGTGCACACGCATCGGGGATCGAGCACGACTGAGCTCACGATCACCCTCCCCATGGGGGACCATCTGAATGGGAGGAAGCAGCGGTGGAGCCGCCTCATACACCACATCGGCAAGAGTGGATGTAGTCTGTGCTTGTACTGGGGTTGCTGCAGATATGATCAGGTCGGTGTGTGCAGCCATGGCGGTAGGAAAGTTGGGCATTGCCGGTGGGTGGCGGACCCCCTCGTTGGGCCCGCACCCACTGAGTTCAAGTACCAAAAGAAAGGTGGAGGACATGTTGGAGAAAACTTCAAAGTGTTTGGTGGTATGGAGAAGGTTGGGTGAGGCAGAAGTGTTCAGGGTGTGGGGGAAGGCAGTGATGTTGGATCTTGGGTAGAGGCAGCTGAACACCAAGAGTTTCTAGGCTGGGGTGCAGGGAAGAAGGACAAAGGAGAGGGGGAATGACGGTGAGGAGGGGAAGAGGAGTTGGTAGGAGCTCATCTTTTCTTTTCTTGGGTAGAAGTGTTCATTTGGAGCACATGTCGACAGAAGACAAAACTGTTAGGATTTGCAGAAGCTCTCATATTAATTATTAGAAATTTTGTGTTGAGTTTATACGTTACAATCACTACGAACAACCACCAAGCAAAATACCAAATCAAACCAAACACACCAAAAGCACACAATTTTGTCCCGGTTGGGACGAACCATAATCTGAGGGAGAAATAACCGAGATGATATTCAATTAGAGAAGATACAAGAGTTACAACCACTCTTACCAAGAAAATATTCATCTTTTAAGCTTGATCACAAGATACTTGTTGTTTCCAATTGGAAAACCTTTCACATTCTCTTCAACGAAATACTCACTCTTAGAGCATCCATAGTCGTTGGCTGTTTTGCCATTTTTGTCATTTTTTGGCAAAAACGGTGCTGCAGTCGTCATGTATTTTGTCATTTTTTCCTTTTTTTTTTGAACCGTGCATTCCTGTATTTGAGAGTGGATTTGGCAATTCACATATTATAAGTTATTATATTAAAATTTAAATTTCTCAGACGAAACATCATGTTTCATCTCTAATATTTTAATAATTTTTTAAATTTCTCAGACGAATTCATTCGACGAAATTTGTAATTTTTTTGCATTTAATTAATCCTTGGACGAAAGAAAAACCTTTTAATTAAAAAACCTACACAGATGTGTTTCGTCTGAGATGGGACGTAACCATTAGTTTAGGAAATGTGTTTAGATAGATAATTAGAATGGTTAGGATAATTAGATAGATAATTAGTTTAGTGAGATTTGTTATGATAATTAGATAGATAATTAGTTTATATAAAAATTAGTTTCGTGGGATTGGTTAGGATAATTAGATATATATTTAGGTAGTGTTTGGCCCAGCTTAAAAGTAGCTTCTCTTCTCCTTTAGAAGGAGAAGCTGGGCCAAACACATAATTTGAAAAGCCCAAAAAAAGTAGAAGTAGCTTTTTTTTGTTAAGAAAAGGAGCTCCAAAAGAAGCTATCCAGATCTACTTCTGGCTTCTCCTTTTCTTCTTTTTCTACAGGTTCTCTTCTTTTTTACCCAAAACCAAAGATAAAAAAAACTCCCCTTCCCCTTCCCCTTCCCCTTCCTCCACTACCTAACCGAACTGATCGGCTGCCGTCGTCGAACTTTGCCGCAGACGAACCAGGTCGCCGTCTTCGCCGTCGAACCAGGTCGCCCTCGTCGCCGTCGAACTTCGCGTCCGTCGAACCTGGTCGCCAGTCGAACCAGGTATGCCTTTAGATTTGTTCAATCAATTTTTTTGACTTTAGATCTGTTAAATTATCATACTTGTTAGATCTGTTCAATCAATTTCAATTAATCTCTCTCTATTATACCAACAATCAATCATACAATTTAGAGATGTTGTATCATATTGCTGACTTTGACTTCATCTGGGATTCTATACAAATGTCTAGATTTTGACTTTGTTGTATGTTTATTGTATCATACTTGTTAGATCTGTTCACACAATTTATGCCTCACATACAGCCATATATGATTCAATCCTTTGAGTAACAGAATCGATTTAATCACTCCAGATCATTTTTTTTCTCATACAGTAATTTGTCTTTAGAGTTTGTTGAAAGTCTTGCTCGACATTTGTATATCTAGCTGTCTGTATTAATTTAGGATGCTTTTGATTTCATTTTGCTTTTGATTCAATCCTTTGTAGTAATTTCTCATACAGATCATTTAGGATGCTTTTGATTTCATTAATTTGAAACTTCTCATACAGATCATTTAGGATGCTTTTGACTTCATTAAAAATTTATATATATATTTGTCATTAAAATATTTTTTTTATTTTTATTTTTAATATAAGCTAATAATTTATTTTTTTTTGTATAGGAAAATACTATCTAGTTGATGCTGGATATCCAAATATGAAAGGATATCTAGCACCATACAAGGGTGAAAGATATCACATTCCTGATTTCAGAGATGGCATTCAAGCAGAAGGTTTACAAGAAGTATTCAACCATGCACATTTTTCATTACGAAATGTCATTGAAAGGACAATTGGAGTTTGGAAGAAATATCCCATTTTATGATATTGTAAACACTTTGTCATATTCATTGTCATTGAATTACCCATTTTGAATTGAATGATGCATTTCATAAAGTATCGTAGCCCTTTGATCTTTTTATAGCCCTTTAATTTTTTTATTTACGTACATTTCAAATGTGTGTGTGTATATATATATATTTCATTTATTAGTAATATAAAGATTTTTTTTTGTAATTTGATAACTTATATTTTAGTCTTAAATAAAATCAAAAACTTAAATTAAGTATAAAAGTAGCTTACAATTGATATCTTATGCCAAACAACTTCTAGCTTAAAAGTAGCGTTAAAGTTAAAAAAAAAGCTGACTATCCAAACAGCTTCAGCTTTTAATTTTAAAGCTCTACTTTCTAGCTTCTACTTCTGAAGTAGCTTTAAAGCCCAAAAAAAGTTAGGCCAAACGCACCCTTAGTTTAGGAAATGGGTGGGATGAAACAGCCCACCAAAAAAATAGAAAATTAATAGCGCTAGGGGTTGTCCGTCCAAATTTTGCATTTCACGATTACAGCAAACTACAGAAATTGCCTATTTCTATTTTTTCACTTTGTCATTTTTGCCACAAACGACTGTGGATGCTCTTACCTCTCAAAAGAGGTAAATCTATTTCTATTATAAAAGCCACAATATATAAAAAAATCTGTCGGGAGACGATCTTAGCCATTCATATATTGTATTGATCTAGCCGATTAATGATTGAGATTAAATAATGTAATGGAAACGTGTATTACACGTGCAATTACTTTCTTTCTCTCTTCTATAGAACCTAACTGCTCCAATCTTCTCTCCCGATCTCTTTCAAAACCCACCCCCTAACCCTAATCAATCCCGACACCCCTCCCAATCCGAAATCCCCAATCCAGTAGTAAACCTTCAATCAAGCCTTCTGATGCCTCCTCCCGCTGCCTCGATCCGCGCGTTGACCTAATCTCAGGCGTGCCCGCATCCGATGCCTGACGCCGACAACAACCCGATCCCGATCTCCGTCAGTATCCTCCTTCTTTTATTTTATTTTATTTTTGATTGATATTGATAAGTGCATTGAGTTGAATTTTAACAAAAAGTTTTGAATTTTATGATTGCTTATGAATAACGAGAAGTCAGTTTGGGTTCATATGTAGTTTGCGATGATTTAGTAAGTTTCTTGACTTGATTGAAGGTATTTTTCAATTTGTATGGAAGGGCAAATAAAGGAAGGAAGTTATTAGTTTGTTATTTGGTTGTGACTCCAATTCAGTACATGCCAATTGGGTTTTGTTAGTTTTGATTGATAGAGGGGTAATAAGAGGATTAATGAAGAGGGGAGACAAGAATTTAGATGACAAGTAACTTAGTTGTTAGGGTTTTATGATTTGATTCATTTCATCGTCATGCTCTTGACATGGACAAAATACAATGAACATGGAAAACCCAAAAGAGCATCTAATGGTGCTTATTAGTGATGCTACCTATTAGTTTGTTATTTGGTTGTGACTCCAATTCAGTACATGCCAATTGGTTTTTGTTAGTTTTGATTGATAGAGGGGTAATACGAGGATTAATGAAGAGGGGAGAAAAGGGTTTAGATGACAAGTAACTTATTTGTTAGGATTTTAAGATTTGATTCATTTCATCAGCATGCTCTTGACATGAGAAAAATACAAATGAACATGGAAAACCCAAGAGAGCATCTAAAGGTGCTTATTAGTGATGCTACCAAGGTTTTTTTCGAATAGATTTATTCACTATTTTAACAAAGATACAAATAAATCTTGAGAGAGTAAGATGCTGAAGGAATATATTGGGGTCGTTTTAAGACTATATATATGAGTTTTATTCTAAACAATAACTGTTTCTTCTTTCGTGCAACATCTTATGTCGCTACAGTCCCTCTTTTTCCAATTTGGTCATCAACAGCGCAGCCAGTAAGCCACTCTTATCATTTGCATCAACTAATTTATGTTAGATAATGTTCAACATACTGTATACTTTTATATTTGAATATTTATTTTTTTAGATTTGAATATTTGTGAAATACAAAGTAATCATATTAATAATTATCATTTAGAAGGGAATATCTGCAAGGAATATTAATAATCTTATCTGTTAGTGTTAGCAGTTTCCACGTAAGTTAAAATATATTACTTAAATTAAATTAGTTCTGGTATCTTGTGCGCCATCCATAATGGACTTCGATCATTACAAAAAGATAGCGTGCTACCAAGAAAGTTGACAATTTCAAAATATTAAGCAGAAGTATTATACCAAGTATGTATCTGAGAGATCCTGTGTAAATAAAAATTTAATAAGTAAAGGAGATAACAATTTTTATCCACTTCAATAATTTATATTTGCTTTTCATATTTCTTGGTTTAAATCTCCTTTCCTAAATGATACTGGAATTCTGATAAATCTGATGTCTTCAAAATTGTGATTCAATCTCATTTGCGTATTTCCCTGGGTTTGTCTTTTTAGCATTAGGCCCATATATTTTATAGTAATTATCTTTCTTTCTTATTTTTTTTATTGTTCTCCATGTAGTTGGTTCATCAAATCTATCGGGTTGTGTACAATTTGAAATATAGTTCTCCTCTTTTGTGCTGGCGGGATGAAGTGGAAACAAAACCCAACTCGCAAACAATGGTTCTAGAGAAATCCAATTGTTTTTCAAGTGGTACTATGAAAACTATGTCAAGGAAGGGCCCACTAAAAAGAAGCCATAAGACTTGAGAGTTCATTGATAAATTGAAGAGTTGTTTTTTGTTAAATTATTGTAGAAGTTCCGAGAGTAATTCAGTATTTTTATAGTGAGCAAAAGGCAAAGCATTATCAGATAGCGTCAGTGTTATATGATGTACTGAAAACCGTGGTCCATATGAGAAAGTTGATGATGAGGTTAGTCTTGCATAATGTCTCATCGATTCTGCATCATTATCATTACTGCTGCTTATAAAAGGATCTTTTTGATGCTATACTTGTAGATAAATAGATTTGCTAGATAAGTAGAGACAAAGAAAGTGTACTATACCCAGTATAATATCCTTCTTCTTCATACTTCTGGTGCTACTCCGACGATAATGGAACTTGTTGAGGTCAGCTGCATGATTCATGATCTTTTTATTATATTATATTATATTACTTTTTTTTTGCTCTTTTTTTTCTTGCCCCCTGGACTGCTATAATTATTTAACTCATTCTGTTTTCATTCTTTTCCGAATAATTTTGTATTGTGTATTTCATTGATAGAGATCCAAGTGGCTGTTATTGCTTTACATAATAAGCTGGACCAACTTCCACTGCCTAGAGTGCAGCCAATAGCAAGTGGCATGCAGCCAACATCAAGTGGAAGACAAAGAATTGATGGACCTTTAGTTTCTGGTGATAGGGATAACTCTGTTCGTGATTTGCTTGACTGGCTTTAGCTAACCTCTGGGTTTCAGGCAAATATCTGCCACGTAATAAAAGATCAATTCAATATTGCCATTATATCTGTATAAATATTAATAAATGCTAAATGGTATGTATAATTTTAAATTTGTTGCAATTTTGTTCTGTTCTTGGAATTCTTAGAAACTGAATTTATTGTCATTTTTAATTTTTGAATGAAGAAAGGGAATGTGGACAATCAAAGGGAACATCTGATTTTGCTACTTGCCAATATTGACATAAGGCATAATAAGACTGAACATAACTATCATGGGATAATACAATCTTTTCCTTGAGATACATCTTTCATTTAGTATATTAAACATATTATATGTTCCATTTTCATATATTAAACAAATTATCGCAGGTGGATGATGATACCGTGAAGGACTTACTAGGTCAAGTTTTTAAAAATTATCGTTCATGGTGTCACTACTTGCACCGTTCGTCTAACCTCAAGTAAGCCAATCAAGTAACCAGTTCTTATTTTACTTAATTCAGTAAAAGGGCGTAGTCGATTGTTTTTCTTTTTTTTAAATTTAAATTTTTTTTATAAATAATTTTAAAATAGTTTTAAATTTATAATTGTTAAGATATCTTGTATTGCCAACTTGACCACATGGTGGTTCGACTCATTAAAAACAAGCGTTGTTGTTCATTGACAGATTGAAGAAGACTCGAGAGAAATACTGTATCTGGTTTATGAGGTAAGATGGGTTGTCTCAATTCAATTTTAAAACACTACTTATTACCAAGTCAGCCATTTGTTGCTTGAATGATGTATGTGTGATCTGGACGTAATTGCTTGAACTTGCTTCTTTCTCTACACCGAATAGGTTGATGATTTTCTTAGGATACCGTCAAAATCTATGACTCTTTGAGTTCAGTTTTTAGACTTTTTTTTTTCCTATGGACCTTGTAGTTGTTAGCAACTGTGAGCTCTGCATTGACTAATATGTATACATCTTATGTTCACTCTTGTGGTCCAAATTTTCTGCTAATTTTAGATTGTAAAAAATGTTGTTCGGTGCTCACATCCCAAATATCTGCATTTTGTCTCAATGCTTGTATGTTGTAACACCTCGGATTTTAAAATGCCAAAAATATTCGTTTTTATATTTTGTAGGGGGTGAGAATTATTTTTAAGTTATATCTTATTTTATTTTATTTTTTTAAAATATTGATATTGGTATGGATATTTGTGGTAGATTGGTATTATTGATATATTGGGGCCATGAGTTGAGATTTTATGTAAATAATTATTGTTTATTTTATTTTATAATTTTGGGGGATTATTATAAGATAATTTTAATGCATTTTGTATTATTCGTATTATTATAGAAAAGATTTGGGGTTTATTTGTAATATTTTGGATTTGGAGGGCTTATATGTAAATATACCTTATTATTATTATTATTATTATTATTATTATTATTATTATTATTAGGGAAAAGGGGGTATGAGCAACTTGCTCATTTAGTAAATAAGCAATTGATGATGTGGCATACATGTGATTGAAAAATTCTTAAATGGGTTAGTTGTCCAATGTATCACATACTTGCCACATAATTAATCGCTCATTTACTAAATGAGCAAGTTGCTCATATCCCTTTTACCTTTATTATTATATATATTATATTTTTAACCCCCCCCCCCCCCCCCCTTCTTTCTTTCTTTCTTTTCCTTTCCCGTTTCTTCCTCCCGACCAAAACCGAAACCCACTTGCGGCTTTCCTCTCCCCCACCCAAATCCACTCCTATTCTTCGTGATTTTCAAATTAATTTGAGGGGTAAGCTATTATATATATTATATTTTAACCCCCCCCCCCCCCCTCCTTCTTTCTTTCTTTCTTTTCCTTTCCCGTTTCTTCCTCCCGACCAAAACCGAAACCCACTTGCAGCTTTCCTCTCCCCCACCCAAATCCACTCCTATTCTTCATGATTTTCAAATTAATTTGAGGGGTAAGCTAAGTGATGGGTGCTCTTCCTCGTGGCGGTGTCGGTTTTTCAAGAAGACTTCAAGGAGGTATAAGAAATTGAAGGTTAGTTCATATAATTGTATGCTTTTCATTTCCCATATTAGAAATTGATGTAGTGATGTGGATAGAGCGCGTAGAACATGCTAGGAGTTAAAGATTTGAATTATAATGAGAGAAATGTGAAGTTCTAATTTTGGCATAAACTCGGATTTTAGGGTTTATGAAATCGGGTAGGAAACTCGATTCTAATAATTGTAGAAAATGCATTTGAGGGTGTAGAATATTATGAAAGTATTAATATGAATTTAGGATGATTTTTGTAGGCTTAATTCTCAATCAAATCGAATGAGAAAGAGTGTATGTATATTATGCACGCCGGGTGTTCGGTGAAATGCCCGAGTGAGACTTAGGAGAGAATTTGTTAGATTCGGAGGTGTCATTGAGTTTTATTACTATTATTTAACCCTAATTTGAGAAATTAGTAGAATTGGATGAAAGCAAGTAGATATTTGGGGATTTCCCTTAAAGGGTTCATCCGATCGATGAGTGGGTTTTTGTATTGGGACCCGAATTCAAAATCTATCGATGTAGCTCACCTTCATATGTCATTTGTGACGCGTGGGTGAAAACGGATTCGAATTTGGAGGTTCGTATGCCACGTTTTGAGTTTTAAGCTAATCGGTCCTAAAATTTCCTATTTAGGTGGAAAAGGTTGAACTTCGACTCGCTACCGGGCGGACGTGGGACATCGTTTGCTTGATCCGTCAAGTGAGTATGTTGCATTTATATATATTTTATGTTGTGGCCTAATTTCGTGGCTTTTTATGTATTTCGTAGAAGTTATGCCAAAAACTGATTTTGAAAGAAAATACGAATTTTTAAGGGCCCGAAAATGAGTTTTTGTGATATTTGAGGAAATTAACCATTTTAAGTATATAAAACCTATATTATGGGTTAATGTGACATGTTGAAGTATAAAAATTAAATAAATTAAACGGTTTATGCATATAGTTACCCTGTGCATGTTTTGTGCATATTTTTAGGTGAATAAGCCGATATAGGTGACTTGGTATATGTGGAACCTTGTGTATGGGCTAGCATGCTATGGATGGATGTTATAAGATGTAATTAGCTGAAATTAGTGATTGTGGTCATGTTTTGGAAACCGGTATATATATATGTAGTGCATGTTTTGTACATATTTTGGGGCATATAGGCCCTTATAGGTGATTTTACTTACATAGAGCCTTGTGTATGAGCTAGCATGCTATGATTGGTTGTTATGGAGTTCAATTAGAAGAAATAAGTGATTGTGGCCCTATCTCTTAGAAACCCGCAAATGTGATGTATGTTTGTGATACATATATAGATGATAATGACTTGTGATGTGATAAAGTATGTTTTTACATTCTAATTATGTTCGAAATGAATTACTGGGCAATAATATGATGTTATAATGTGATGAAGTATACATTTTGATACTCTTACGATATGGAATAATATAACGTAGTTCTTTTATTAATGTTATAACTTGGCATATGCCTACATATGATACAATGGGGTAATGAATAACATGGTATTCTTAATATGGGATGTTATGGCAAATTAAATATTTTCAAGCTATCGACTTTGGGGTGTGATATATTATGGCCCAAACTATGTTTGGGATGTGGAGTATTAATTGATGAGAATGAAAGTGAAATTAATGGTAACTTGAATTATAAGTGAAGATGAAAGTAAGCTTAATTATTAATAAGATTGAGTAATAACTAAAGTGATCTAACGGGATGAGAATGAGTTATAAAACATGTTTTTGATGCAATAAGAATCAGCATTCACATAAGTGATACGGTGATGATGTGATGAAATGCAAGTTAATTATAATATGTAAGGAGACGTTATGTTAGTGTTATATGACATGAATGAATATGGTATTATGGGAATGAATGCATATGTTTCTGATGTGATACATGATTTAATACAATAAAATAAATACCTGTATTATGAAAGTGGCTATGAAAATGGTTATTAAAGAAAGTATGTTCTGTTATGAGTTGTGTACCATGGAGGTGTGTCGGGGAACTACTCGCCCGCTAATTCGGTGGGAATGGTGGGAACTACCTGCCTTGGCACAACTTCCAGGATGAATGGGTGTGTTGATGATATAATATAAGTAAATGAAGCGCATGGCCAAATAAAATGAAGAAAATATGTAGTAGCATCCTGTGGTTATATACATATAAATAATGAAATGCTGATATGACATAATTGTAGAGGGATAAATATTTGTGTTAGGGTATTTAAATCGAAAAGTAATGGATTGTATGTGACTTAGTATTGTGTAAATGTAAAATAAGGATATATATGAGGTTAGTGTGAAGCATATAGTGAAATGTGTGAGGTTATGGATAATTATATAGTTGGATGCAGATTTGAAGAGTATTTTGATATAACATCGTATTGGTGATGTTTTTATGTTCAGATTTCAGGTTGCATCTTCTTATCTTGATATTTGTAAGTTTAATTTATTTTCTTTATACAATTTAATGATTTATTGGATTAATAATTATACTCACACCAGTAATGACTGACCCTTTACTGTTTGGGAATTAGGGAGTCCCTGGACTACCCTAGATCCCCTACTGTTACAGGTCCTCAGCAGCGTAGAGGTGAGGCGTAGATTGGTGGAGTGGAGTTTTTATTTTAAAATTTTTGTATAAATTAGGTGAATAGTGAAATTTGTGGTTCAAATTGTAATTTGAATGTATAAGTACCTGGATGTCGATGATGAGTATAGTGTGGGGTAGTATGGTATGTTCTTGACTCGTACCCATCTCGTTGTCGTGTACCGGGCCCTGTGGTAGGTTTTACAAAGGTTTTTCTAAAATTTTTACCTCGTTTTCAAAGAAATTTATGGTTTTTATTTGATATTTGATATTCTATTATGAGTTTGGCCCCTAGAGCATGATATTATATTGCCTGTGTGATTCTGCTCATTTTGGCCTGAGGAGCCCAAGATATTATTGCTTGTGATGTGAGCTATGGAATTTAGAACAGAATTCCGTAAGCTTTTGTGTTTCGGGGCAGAAATTTCAGAGGTGATACTGCCAAAATTTTATTAGAAATATATATATCTTAGTTTATGTTTAAAGTGATATAGAAATTAAAAGAATTGAATTTAGAGGTTCAGTTTGCAAAAAAAATGGGGTGTTACATATGCAGTGTTTGTTGACAGGCTTCGTTTTTTTTGCTTTTATAATCTATCATAATATCATATCACCGAACACTCCAAGCGAGCATATCATAAGTGTGTTAAAAATTCTGAAGAAAAGTCAAAAGCTTTTACTTTCTCAACAAGGAAAAAAGAAGTCAAAAGTTACTTATCAAAAGCTTTATCTTTGATTTATCAAAATATACATATCTATCACAAACTACAGGATCAATAAAATGCAGATTTTATTTTGAGCTTGCATTTCCTTGCTGTAGTAACGAATGCCATTGTGATTAACACAGGATTTGACTTGAGATTGACAACTTGTATCTTTGTTGAAGCCTTCGACTGGATAGACACTGGAAATAAAAAACTAATAGTCGATGGGGCAAACAATACTTAATAAATTTTTGAAGATGCTTATGGTGTTTAGGATTTCTAGAGTTACATAAGTCATGGATCACAGCATAATTTGACCTGATCATTTCCCCCCTTTTCCCTTAGATGACAAAAGCTATCAAAAAGATTATGTATGCTGCTGAAATAAAAGATTCTTCTGCTTTGACTGATGAGGCTGATCAAGCTGAAGATCTCCCAAGTGAATCAGCAGAGAATGGTGACACAAGATCAGTGCATGGTGATACAGACACTGAAGAGAGTACCGAGTAACAAAATAACCAACAACTTTGTGATATCAGGCCCTTCATTGTTGGATTATTTGTAACACTAATGCATTCAGCCAATTACCAAAAACTTGAGACAATTGACCATTTTCAGAGCAACATAAACTCTCTTATCGGCATTCTGTATTTATGCTATATTGATTAGTTTTTCATGTTAGCAGTGTGAGAACCTTTGTAATTCTATCTTTCAATTATTCTTATGAAACTTCAATAGAATAATTCTATCTTTCAATCATTCTTATGAAACTTCAATAGAAGGTTTGTCTGCATTATCAATTTTTATTGCTGATTATCCAAAAACTGTTCCTATTGCTTCTATGATAAGGGCAGCAATTGGCCGAAGCCCGACCTAAGTCCGATGGGCCTGACCTGCTTTGGAGCGGCTTGGGCTCTAGAATAATGTTATATATAATTGGGTTTGAGATTAGCTTTTGGTTTGAAATATTAAGCCCGACGGGCACTTATACACTGTACATAAGTTTTTCCCCTTGATATATGTCTTATAATTATCCATTTGATATTAAAAAAATTCGAAACTAATGCTTAAGATGATTGCTCACTTTAATGATTTTTTCCAATTTTTTTTGTTTCCAACTTTTAATTTTTAAAATTAAGTTATCAATAATTAT
The DNA here is from genome assembly GCA_017893485.1 of Hemerocallis citrina. Taxonomy (NCBI): domain Eukaryota; kingdom Viridiplantae; phylum Streptophyta; class Magnoliopsida; order Asparagales; family Asphodelaceae; genus Hemerocallis; species Hemerocallis citrina. Next base: position 121,337,362 of record CM030366.1, read on the forward strand.
ATTTTTTTGCAGATTATCTATATCAATGGACAAATCCCACAATCAATATTCCTCTATCAATTCCTTGCAAGAAAATCAATAATTGTAGACTATTAAAGTTTTGGTTACGAAACATTATGGTTTGAAAGAATACAAAAATAGTAAAAGCACAGGAAAAATATCAAAAGCGGCACTTATGGATTATGAGGTAAATATTATTAAAATATAGATACATATAAATAATTATTTTGTCTAAATTTTCATTTTGTGTAGGAAACTAGAATGCTGGCGATAATGTTTAATGAATATATATATATATATATATATATATATATATATATATATATAAAATTGTCTATTACTGATAAAGGATATCAAATACTAATTGCATTGAACTACAAATCTTTGTTTAGCAGTAATTAATGCAGGAGACGTAGATAAGGTAGACTCAAAACATGGTAATGAAGTAGAGAAGCGAAATCTTACAGTTGTAGGATTCAGGTAATATCAATTAATTAAGTGGTATAATAATTTACAAAATTGTTTTGTAATTCATACGCTTTGTCTTAAATTAAGGTCAAAACCAATTTTACTTACATTATGGGGAGAACTAGCAATTAAGGAAGGAAAAGCTCTGAAACAATTATCACCCAACATGCTAATTATTGCAATTATCTCTATAAAAACCTCAAATTTTGAAGGTAATTATATACAATAAAAGTTAATAATGTTATTTAGTATATATTTTATATATTTATTTATTATTGGTTTTTTAAAATAGGATTCTCTCTCACATCAACAAACAACACTACAATAAAGATAAATCCGAATGAACTAGAAGCATATAAAAACCGAGAATGGCATAATTTATTTTGTATATTTAATCCTTTAATTGTTGGCTTTTGGAATATCATTTAACATAATTTTGTTTGTTTGTTTTAGGATAAACTGTAATGAAATTTTAGTAAAAAGTAATTCCTTGTAAATAAACAAAAGAAATGTAATGGATGTGGAAGAAGTGAAACTATCTGACATTCTTTACCGTGCATACAAACATTCCTCTGAGGTATTATGAATAATGAAATTATTTTTAAATATTTTGTTCAATTCTATATATGTCTATAAATATTTTGTTGACTTTATTTATTTATTTTTTTTCATATTTCAAGGCAAAATACTACTATTGCAAAGTTTTGTATCAAAAATGTCAAAGACGTTAGAGATCCATGGTACATTGCATGCAAAATATGTTCAACAAAAGTCAATGTTGAAAATGATGAAGCTTATTGTCGAAAATGTAAAAAGAATAATATTGAATATGAGTCAAGGTATACAAAACACTATATTGGTAGTTTCTCATCTTTCCATTCTTCAATCAGACTATTAAAAAAATACTAAGCAATAAATTTATAAAAAACTAAGAATAACCTGTTTCCGATATGTATTCAAAATCACAATAAATGATACAAGTGCGGAGTCAGAATTGACTTTATTTGATGAGGAAGCAAGATGCATAATTGATGTTCCGCAAAAGACCTAGAACATATTAAGAATAAGGTATAATATGTTATTCTCATAGTGTTACAATTAATTAAGAGCTAATTTCTTTATTCTATATGCAGGAAAAAAATGTTGAAGAATTTGATTGACAGACCAAGAAATGCATTGAAGATGAGTATACGTTTTTGATCAAATCACAAGATGTCCAATATGGAAGAACAACTACAAGAATATTGACAGAATACAAAATTAAAAAAGGATGAACAAGAAATTACAAGCATTTTTAAGCTCAAGAAAGTTAAAGTCGAAAGTGATAATTGATCTTATAAAAAATACGATGATATCAGTTTAGGATTTACTAATTTGTTTTTTTTAATAACTTTTTTTAATATCAGTTTATGTTTTAGATGAAACTATTACGCATATAGCTCTCTCTTACATCGTTCGAATTTTGATCCATTTGTGCTTTGTTTTGATTGGAATTTTGCTAGAATTGATTAAACTTGGGTTATTGATGCTTGCTTCAAATCTGATTTTGATGAGCTTATTGTCGTTGGAGTAATTTTGAAATTCATGGTTTGCTTTTTTAGATGATTGACTTGATCGAATTTGTAGTTTGAAGAATATGGGTGTGCTAAATGCAAGTATGTTTAGATAAAAATTATACCATTTATGTGCATCAAGTCACGTGCACTTGGTGCACGATAAATTCTAACTAGTACAATAATATATAGAAATCTAGAAAAACCTTACTTTGGTGTCATGATACAATAACCATCTGATTTATCCTGAAGAGATAACCATGCGATGAGAGACGCACGATTTAACTTGGAGAGGAAGTTGGGCTTCAAACGAATCACCAAGGCCTGAACCATGTGCTGCCCACTGTAGTTTGTGGTCGATTACCCAAACTGCCAGTCGACTGCAAAGCCCCGATCTAAATAGAGTGCACTTGCGGTCGACTATCCATATGACAATCGACTATCAATTTGCTGTCTCTGCTTGTTGCTCTCTTCTTCTTAACGTCGCTTCAATTCCTCTCATCACTTCACCCGATTTTTCTTCTCATTGAACAAAGTATGTAAGACATAAACTCAACAATCTCCATCTTGGATTACATACTCATGAATCCACACCTCTGTGATTTAAACTATTCTAGAATCTTTTTTTTTTTTTTGCAAACAACCCGGTTCAGTGGCTTCTTCTACTAGTTGAATCTACCTCCACATTTTTCTTTCTTTCCAATTGGTGTGGCTCTCAAAGGCACACCCTAGTACGCATTAACACGAAGGCACCACCCTCTGCACTAACTCCACCTACCCCAAGGAAGTCTCCACCTATCAACGATATTCGAACGTCGCAGTGTTGCTTCAGTGATTCAAGTGGCGACAAACTAGATAATGCTTTAAGAACAATGGGCTTCCAATCACTCCACCAAGTTATTCTGTTCCCCCAAAGCTGGTAAAGATTGTGCTGACTCTGGCAATTCCCCATTTTACCCTTCATTACCTTACGATAACTTTTCCAAACTAATAGAACTCCACATTGAGTTGTGTACCTGCAGCCCGTACTTCTAGAGTTCTCCCGGATATTGGGCTTCATTTCAGTAAAAGAATATGCATGACATTCTCTAGTGTGTATCTATTTCCGTCTGACATCTCCCACTCAACTGTTTTCTCACACATTACTTCACAAATCTCACTAACCCTTGTTCTCATACAACAACCTGATATAGACTTGTAAGCAGAAACCATTTTCCTCTCGAAGCAAATATAAGAACTACCCGAATTAAAATCCAGCCAGAATCCACATCTAAAGAACATAAAACAAGAAGATAGTTTAAGTTATCACCTAATTCAGCGGCACTAACCCGTTGACACCCCTCTAATTCAACTACTTGCAACGATCTTCCTTGTAATGCCTAATCCCTTTGCACCGGTGGTAACAGACCTCAACTAGTGCACTTTCCCTCCAATTGAAGTACCATGCACCTCCAAGCAACTGACAGAAGTAAATGCCAATCTCTGACTTTCCTTCCTAAGTGCATCATCTTCCCAGTCCTCGACCACATCTACTGCTGAAAACTTTTCCTTTGCAGATTTTCTGTCTAGCATGGTGGTTACCAAGTTGGATAAATTTGATCGTGAATATATCAAGTTGGAAGGCTTTAGAATATTTGTGTTAATCGCCCTTTGTTCAGATAACTCAGTATTGAATTTCATTGTATGATCTAGAAGAGCGGTAATTTCCTTTATGAAGAAACCCGACAACTTTCTTTTCTGGTACATCTAATCCTATAACGACGATTCCGAGTAATTAGTTCTAAGTCTTGCTCATTGACTCGCCACGCTTCTCCTGTCCATGAGGTTGCGCCTGACGTCGCTCGTTAATAACAGCTGGATAAACCTAAGGCTTCTAAATAAATATAATTCTCCTGCTTTGTACCGATTGGTCTCCCTTTATCTCCTACTAAAGCTAGATCCAAGCACTTTCAAACCAATGTTTCATGCATGTCCACCTTCCAGAGATCAAAGTCGATCTTACCGTCGAACCGCTTGATCTTTGTGAATTGATCTGCCATTTCCAAGGAACTAAAGCAACTCATGAACTGCGGAATTTTACAACATGACGCTCTGATATCAATTGTTAGGGTTTGCGAAAGCTCTGATACCAATTGTTATGAATTTCGTGCTGAGTTTATACGATACTATCACTACGAACAACCACCAAGCAAAATAATAGAACAAACAAACACACCAAAAGCACACAATTTTGTCCTGGTTGGGGCGAACCCTAATCCGGGGGAGAAATAACTGAGATGATATTTAACTAGAGAAGATACAAGGGTTATAACCATTCTTACCAAGAACCTATCGATCTCTCAAGCCTCATAGAAAATACTTGTTGTTTACAATAAAAAAAACCTCTCAAACTCTCTTCATTGAAGTACTCACACTTACCTCTCAAAGGAGACCAATATAATAATATAGAGATCTAAAGAACTCTAGTTTGATATCTTGAAAAAATAACCAGCTAATGTATCATGAAGAGTCGTACGATGAGATGAGAGCCATACGATCTAACTTGGAGAGAAAGTTGAGTTTCAAACGAATCACCAAGGCCCGACCCAAACGCTGCCCACTGCAGGTTGCGATCGACTGCCCAAACTGGTAGTCGGACTGCAAAGCCCCAACTCTAAATAGAGAGCACTTGCGGTCGAGACTGTCCATATAACAGTTGACTATCAATTTGTTGTCTCTACTCTACTTGCTTATTGCTGCTTCTCCGTACTTCCCAACGTCGCTTTAATTCCTCTCGTCGCTTCATCCACTTTCTCTTCTCATCAAATATAGTATGCAAAATATAAACCCAACAAAAACTAGAGTTCATGTTGAAGGAAGATTACATATTTTTTCCTTGTTTATCTTTTTCACAGATTTAAGTAGGGAAAGTGAATATTTTCTCGTTGTTTATATTTTTACAGATTTTAGTAGGATTTTTACAGATTTTAGTAGGAAAGTCACGTTCGTCAGGAAATTAAATTAAACAACGCTGAAGAGAGGTATTTGTAATACGGAAGTTATACTACTTATGAACTGCAGAAAGAGGATATGTATTAAGTCATTGGGCGCTGTCGTGGTTCTTTCCGGCAGAGATTTCCAGTGCGCATCACATAGTAGTAGCATTTTGTATGACTCGAAGTACTTGACAATTTTGATAATTTTACTAACCTTAGGTCCAGCCATTTCAACAAATTTCTTCATATCTCATCCTCAAAATTAATCAACATACATTTCTTTGAAAAGCCAACATAACTAAGCCTCAAATCATATGAGACCCTCTTAACTGTTCTAACTGTTGCTATTTGTTACTTGTATTTGCCTGAAATAATCCTGTATGCCATGAATGAATAGAGGTCCACAAAATTACATAAGCCAATTCATATAATCAAGTAAAGAGGGGCTTGGTAAAAGAGGGCTGAACATCAGTAAAATTTACAAGAATGGTTTAGGACTGATCGATGCCATTGGCCCATTGCCCTCAACCTGAAAAAACCCCAAAAAAATTTTTTGCCATCTATAATATTATTACTTATTATCTTCGTTCATACAAGACTCAACTCATCTGATGTGTTGGAACCTCCAAGATATGTTTTTCGGGGATATCAGCATCAGTGATCTTCTTCCGGAGTGCTGATATCTCTTCACCGGCATCGCAGATGTAGGCAGCTGCCTGTCTCCCTGAAAGGGTTGCTCCTTCCATACTGTCAATATAGTCCTGCAAAATTAGAATCAAAGCTTGTGTGACTACTAGATACTATTAGAATACATTACATCACCAGAAAAAGAACATGGTCGAGAAATTAGAAAAAGAAAGTAACAGATAGGGGAACATAAGGGGTTCGGTGTTCTTCCTTGATATGAAATATGTAGTTCAAAAAACTTAAGCAGAGCAGCATTGGCATTTGGCCTTTTAAAGCTTTGACAGGATTTTAGTAGCCCAAAAATATTATTTTCAACAGATAAACATAATAAAAAGTAAAGAAAAACATAAATAAAGAAGATTCACTTTAGAAGATGCACAATAATAAAAACCAATACATAAAAGTAACATTATAAATCTGAAAAATATAAATAGAAAACAATATTGTTAATTTTAAAGTGGGGCTCGATGATTGTTGCAACAATGCACAAAAAACCTAATCAAATTGTGGAGAGAAAAAGGACCCTCACTTATAGGAGGTGATTTCCCCATACAGACGTTTTTTGTAGATGATCTTCACAGTTTACCTAATTTTTCATAGATGTGAACAAGAAAATCAAATCCTTCGGAGGCGTCTTACCCATGCTTCAACTGGTTACAAAATCAATGGTTTATTCAATAATAGAACGAAGTGGTCAATTTGATGCATGGTTAAGAGACCTCCAAATCACTTGATCTTTTGTACACAAGTCTTATGACAAAACATGATGAACGGTGTCTACAAGGGTTCTGGCAAGCTATGAAGCATGGATACGGGTACGGGTACCAACACGGGTATGGGTACAAGTACATGACACATCAAATTTGTAAGAAGTAGGATACGAGGACACAGCTATAATAGTATATAACATAACTTAACATTACTTCAATTATGTACAATTTAAATAAAAAGGAGTTGGAACAATACAATTTGTAGCTCATAATCAAAATAAAAATATATACTGTCCACAAAATGTGGCAATACATCACGATACACCATAAAATTGAAGATGTGTAAGAAAGTAACTAGAGCTAATTAGTAAAAGAAATATGAATGTGTATTTAAAATTTGTTAATTATGTGTTCTAACTTCTAAGAAATGTTGGAGAAGTGTATGTAAAAAGTGTCCAACATATAAGATGTATCATAGAATTTGGGACACACATGAGAAGTGTCCAACCAAGTGTCCAATTGTTCAAGTGTTTGACACGTGTCTGGTACGGGTAGGGCTCCTTGCTAGAAGTACCCATGCTACATAGCCGAAAGGTGATTACAAGTGCTTTATGCGAGAGAACTCCCTCCACAGATATGAGAATCCCTTTTTTCAACAGGGAAATCCTTTTTTTATATAGAATAGATAGAATAATAGTGAAACCCATACATCAAAGATTTCAACTGTTTCAGATTCCTTTCCAACTTGACATAATGCGACAGAAGTATTAGCTGGAGAGTTTAAGTAAGAAGTGGAGCCACACTAATGTATGTGTGAGAACTCCGTAGCAACATGTACAAGCTAGAATAACAATATAAGCAATCGAACGGCAATGATATGGAAATCCACTACGGTGAGGAGCGCAGGGAATAAGCAAAATGAAATGGCACCAGATAATGAAATTTACTCCAACCTAATATACCTGCTTGGTGTATGAACCAGCAAGGAAGAAATTTTTCACCGGTGTCTTTAGATCAGGTCTGAATGGGTCTTTTCCGGGTCCTTCACGATAAAGAGATTGCCCTATTTTTACCACTGAAGACCATAGAACTTCCAAACCTTGTGAAGATGGGAACAATTCCAAAACCTGATGCAGTAGAACAAATTAGCTAAGACAATATATGATTTTGCTTAAACTACTAATACAATATATGGAACTTCTGAGAATGGGAATACATCAGAAACCGGATATATTAATAAAATTAGTGAGACAATTCTAATTTGGCAAAAGTACTAATACAATATCTGGATACAACTGGAATAAGTATTAAATGAATACAGTTCAACATATATCTACATAAGGCCATGTCCTTTCTCCAAAACATATCACAATTTAAGAGAAACAATAAAGACTAATATATTTTCATAAATTTATATGCATATACTCCTAAATGATGAATCTAGCTACCTACCTGCTTCTGAACTCTGTTTATGATCTCACTGTTAGGCAAAGGCATGTAAGGATCCCCAGGCGTGAGAACAGCCCTAGAAATATTAGAACTGTTATTACTATTTCAATACTAATCATAGATTACTGGGAAAATAAATTGAAATTTTTATCAGACAGTAATAACACAAATATAACTTACTGAATAAGGGAACCTTGTCCTTGGATATAATAATCCTCTGGTGAGGCCAGTGCAAGATCTGCAAAACAAGAAAAATCTGCATCTGGGGTATATAGAAGACTGTCCAATCCTACTGCTCGTCTCAGTTGCCTGAAGTCACACCAAAAAGATTTCATATAAGACTTTTTCAATGTACATCTTAACTAAACACATTTTTTTTTGTGATTATCATGGAGGCAATTTATGTTGTGCTTATTACAATATATCAAAAAATTAATAAAACTGAGATTGGTGTAGAATGAAAGGAAGAAGAGAGAAAGGAGAGAGCTAAGTCGTAATCTGAAAAAAAGCGCACAGCTCATATGACCTTTGCATAATTTATAAAATCATACAATAATAGCAACAAAGCCTTTATCCCACAATTTTTGGGTCAGCTTTCATTAATGCTTCTTCTCTACTCTCTACTCAATTCTATTGAGGGTCACCTCATTTGTCAAGTTAACACTTTTCAAATCTAATATATTATATAATTTTAGAGGTCTTTGCACAAGGTGATGCCACATGGCACAAGTATTTGCACCAAGAGATGCAACATGGCTTCCTAGGTGGCAAGGCATGGTAAAATAAATAGTGAGCTAAAATTATTATTACTACCATGGAGTAAATGAATGTGTGTAGAAGATACCTTTAAGAAAGAAAAAAATAATTGAGAAACTCCTACTATGGAATGGAAAAGGTCATGTGTATCAAATAAAATGCAATCATTTTCTTTTTAAAATGAGCTATAAAGTATCAACCTATTATCATGCAATAAAAATGGAACTAAGTTTATGAGATACCTTTAAAAATAAAAAAGTTGAATATGGAAGGGTATTGAAAATAGTGGGTTTTTTAGCATTGGATGTTTTGATAATTTAAATAAAAGTTATCTAGTATACCATGATCACATTTCAGAAATTAGATCATTAAGAATATTGCTTCAAATTATTATTTCTTAATAGCTATTTTTAAATTAGCAATTAATAGTTGTATGTTGATCATTATTTGGTTTAACTTTTCTAAAGAGCTTTGCAATGTCTTAATTTATAAGTTTGATTTTTTTTCGTAGTAACTTTTTGAAGTAAAAAAATCAAAGTGATAATTTACATGAATTTTTGCTAAAGATCGAATTTCTCATCTTATATTTAAAAGAAAAGAAAAAAATAAACTCTTTATGTCATACTTTCAGTCTTCTACAATGTACACTGAGGTTATGAAATTTTGTTTAATCTGTATAATTGTTTTGTATTTTTTGTATTCCTTATGTTAATTATTTTCAATGCTTCGTGAAATGGGTGATAACATGAATACTTGAGGTTCAAATATAATCTTATCTGTACATGTTAGCTTAAATGTAAAACATATAATAAAAAAAGGAGTTTAGAATATGCATTCAAAACCCAAATCCCGTGTATGCATGGGTTAAATTTCTATTCTTATTAATAGCCGAAGTTTACTTTGGTCTATCCCTACCCCTTTTTTGCTTCCCTAACTTCCAACCAATCCATTTTCATAAATGCGGCAGTTAGTCTTCGTTGTATGTGTCTAAACCACCTCAACAGTTCTCTCACATTTTCTCTTAAATTAGAGTAACCTCTACTTTCTTCCATATACAATCATTCTTATTTTGTCCTTTAGTGTGTTTCTTCGCAACCACCTTAGCAACCAACTTTTTGCTAAGCTCATCTTTTCGACATGTTGTTCCTTAACCGCCCAACCGCTGATCCATAAACCATGGCTTGCCGTATAACTAATCTGTAAAATTTTCCTTCAATTTGACGGGCACCCTCCAACAACAAAGCACTCTTGATGCATTTCTCTATTTTAACCTAAGCACTTGAATTCTATGTGTAACAACCTCCTCGATTTTCCCATCTTGGTGAATGATCAATCCTAAATAACATAAGTGGTCACTGCTAGGTAATTCTTGGTCCTCAATGCAAACAACACTCTTGTCAATTTGCCTACTTTTGCTAAACTTACAATTAGCACCGTCACAATTATCCATGACCCGGACCCGACATTGGACCGGACCTGACCAGATGCTAGACGGGTAGCATAAGGGTCCGACAATTTTGGACCCGACCAGATTAGGACCCGGCCCGTGGATTAGATAGTAGATCAATAACTTAAATTTTAGTATATTAGAACATGATAGTTGTATGTGTGTAAAAATATTTTTTTCTTTAATAGATTATAAAGTTTAATATGTTAATATAACTTAATAGAGAGTGCAATCTTTTCTTTTACTCTCAATTTGCATCTCATACTCTTCATATTGTAAAATCAACTTATCTACATTCATTTACATATTAAATAATTTTACTTTAACTTTCTTTATATAGCTAATTCATGTGATTCTCTAGAGAAAAAGAAATATGTTGGGAATTTGAATATTGAAATATTTAGTGAACATTGAAAAATAAAATTAATGTTATGTATTTTTGGAATAGTTGGATACCCTAGAACCGATTTGACCCGAACCGGACCCAGGAAAAATAAATAGATCTGGATCCGGACTCGTTGCCCATAGGGTAGAGGCCGGGTATATCACGACCCGACCCGACCCGACCCGATCTGACCCGACCTAATAACAGTGCTACTTACAATACATTTACTCTATTTTGGTCCTACTAATTTTAAATCCCTTAGATTCTTCCCTTGATCTCTCTAAATTTGAAGCTATACCTTCTCTAGTCCAATCAATCACAACTATATTATTTGGAAACAACATGCACCATGGGATCTCATCTCGGGTATGCCTAGTAAATTCATCTACAACTAATACAAATAGATAAGGACTAAAAGTGGATCCTTGGTGCAAACCTATGGTATAATAAGAAAAGGCTCGTCTCTTCTTCACTTATTCTAATACCACTTACTATTTTATCATCCATATCTTTAATAACGTCAATATAACTACTACACTTGTTTCTAGGCAAAACATAAAAAAACCTCACCCAACTATTGTGCATTTTTAAAAAACCACACCAAACTTTTTTTTTAAAAAGAAACCTTACCCAACTATGTTTTCCAAGCATTGGTGAGTGAAATTTTTTAAAACAAATTTGTGTAAAACATAGTTGGATGAGGTTTTTTTTTTTTAAAGTTGAGTGTGGTTTTTTTAAAATGCACAATAGTTGGGTGGGGTTTTTTTTATATTTAGCCCTTGTTTCTAACCTAAAACTGACCATAAAATCTTTTTAGAAACTCTATCTTAAAGACTTTTTTAAATCAATAAAAGCCACATGCATCTCTTTTCTTCTATTTGTACATTTACATCAATCATATTAGTAGATACAGCTTCCAGAGTCATCCTCCCCGGCATAAAACTAAATTAATTATCTAACACTATAGTCTCCGTAATCTTAAATTGATTCCTCTCTCTCTCTCTCTCTCTCTCAAGTTTTATTGTTTGACTCATAAGTTTAATCTCCCAATAGTTCGTGGAAGTTTGAATGTCTCCTTCATATTATAGATCGGTACCAAAATGCTTTTCCTCCACTCCTCGGGCATATTTAGTTAACTACTCTAGTCCTTTATCTCCTAAATATTTCCAAACTTCAATAAGGATACCATCAAGTCCAACAACCATCCCACTTATTTTCTTCAAAAAATCTTTTTCGTTTACAAAATCCTACTACCAAATATTTCAAAACAGTCTACCCTATCAACAAATAACCAGATTAGAAACACATAATTAAAAACCTCTTAATCTTCCTTCCTTGCCGATCTATACATACCTACGCAGTAAGCACGTTTAACTATCCTAACAAACTACTATTAATATTCTTATGGGTTTTTTTCATAAAGGTCACCCACAATTTCTTTGATTTCAAATAAGCCATTAACAATTCCCACTTATTTTTTTTCCATAAACACCACTAATAATGTGGGCCCCACTCCAAAAAACTGAATGAAACACAAGATTATGAATAATGTCAATGTGATCTTATTGGTTGTGCTTAAATCAATTCAGAATATTAAGTCAACTTAAGTAGTCGTAGTGTACATCATAATGGTTTATGGCCTCCGGTAACCAAGCTAAAGAGTCATTCGCATCCCGGATTCTGATTTAGATCCAGAGGTAGCACCGGTCCATCAATAGCAGCATCCCTTCCTCTCGCACCACCGTCTAGCCTCCTTCGTGCTCCTTATCGTATACTTTCGCTCAACTTTTAAAAACTCGCATAGGTGTTTTTTTGGAGTAGAACCTATATTGTTGGTGGTGTTCATGGAAATAATTATTTGTTAGTGGCTTATTTAAAATCATCAAAGTTGTGGGTGGCCTATATGGAAATTACTCTATTATTTATACCTATCAAGTTTTGTGAAACTTCTCCAATTAGACTCTTGTAGAGATTCAGAGTAAATAGTGAGAAAAAAAAAACCTGGACTATAGGGTCAACGCAGTAAACCCCCTTATCTATTGGTCAATGCAGAAAACCCCACACACTATGAATTGCGATCAACTTTGTTTAAAAACCCTAAAATTTGATGAGAAATGTCCAAAATACCCTCAATCATTATCTTCTTCTTCCGCATCAGTTTCTTCATCTTCCTCATCATCTCCTTCTTCCTCATCACCAAAATACCCACTCCCGCACCCACCCTCACACCCTCTCACTACCCGGCCTCCAACTCCACCTCCATCCCTCCACCCAGCCTCCCTCCATTCAAACCCATTCCCGACTTCCAACACCTTCATCAACTCGTTCCGACCAAAAATAGACTCTCAAATCACACCACTCTTCAGAAATTGATAACAATGATTATCCCCAAATCCAAGCAATATTTCCTGAATCAATTCAGCTCCGATTACGGCTACCCCGACACCCCAAATCCATCGACGAGATCTAGCACTGTCACATTTACCCGATACCCGCACCCGACCCGGACCCGGCTTTGGACCGGAACCGACCCGATCTATACGGATCCAGTTCTTGGTGCTAAAATAAGACCCGATGCACTTTCGGGTCCGGGTCCGCTAAAAAAAGAACCGATCCGGATCCGGCCCGTTAAAAAATACCCCCAAACATATAGAATTTGAATAACAGGATTATAGGAGTATACATATAAAAGTAATTGTTGAATATAGATATGTAAATATAATATTAATTCATGTACTTAAGTACAAAAATTATTAGAATCGTAGGATATCAGGTGCAAAAATACTTAAGTGCAAATATTTATTCTCTGCTATCGGACCGAACGGGTAACTTTTTTTAACTAGGACCCGGACACGTTTCTTGCAAGTCCGGGTCCGGGTTCAATTTTTTGACCCGTGAGATACCGGGTCCGGGTAGTGGAGGACCCGACCCGGTAGGACCCGATACCAGCTCTAATGAGATCCATTCACCATCACCCTTAAATTAAAAACATCTAGCTAATCAACAATTAATTTCATGTGTACACATCCATCCATCCTCTATCAGTCTCAAACCCCACCCAACAACAACAACAACAACAACAAAGCCTTATACCCAAAACCATTTAACCATACACCCATTACCCTATTTACACTTTACCCCAAGCCCCAAACCCATTTAAACCCCCTTGGACCCTACCCGTTACCCCCCTATCAGCCCCTAACCCGTTTTACCCACACCCTGTTTAACCCTAACTCCATCTATATATAAACCCATCAACCCTATTCACCGGTTAACCTTAGCCGCTTCATCTTCCATCTCCGCTGCCTCTCCCCTCGCGACCCCCCAACCCCTCACCTATGTGCTCCCCTCTTCCTCCTCATCATCCCGCTCTCATGCCCTCGTCGTCCCCATAACCCATTGCCTCGACGACCACTGCTCCTCTCCCTCGTCCTCCCATGCAACCCTGCAGCCGCCCTAGTCTCCTCCTGTCGCGGCGCTGCACCGCGACAGCACCGCAGTGACCCCGTCCCCTGCAGCACCCCGACGCCAGCGAAGTCCCTGTGCTGCGTGCTCCTCCCGACGCAACTGCACAGCACAACGCGCCGCCGCCATGTCCCCTGGCTGTCGTGCTCCACCTGTTCACCGATGTCGTCCCCCTTGGCCGCCGCCAGTCGCCGGGCCAGAGCTAAGCCCTTGATGTTGTCGTTGTGCATGTGCTGTTTGATGAGGGTATTGATCAAGTGGGTTTTGATCATGTTGGTTGTGGGCGGTCCATTTGATTGTGATCTTGATCTTGATTGATTGATTCCTAGCCGTCCGTTGATTTGATCTTAATCATCACCATCGGGGTGATCTTGGCCGTCCGTTGGATCTTGATCATCATGCTTGATTGGATGTGGGCTGTCGATCTCCTCTTGATCATCCGATTAGATCCTAGCCATCCGATCTCTTCTTGATCGTCACGATCATGATGATCATCAACTTTCTTTCATCGCAGTCGTTCGATCGATCGATCTTGATCTTCATCATCTGGGAATCCTGACCGTCCGATCTGATCCGATCATCTTGATCTCTTGATCTCATCCGTGCTGATCCGTCCGATTTTTGATCATCTTGATCTTGATCGTCATCGTGATTCATTCGTTGGTTGGTGTTCGTGATTACGATTGTGATCGTGTGTTCGTGAGTTTGGTTCGTGATCCGTTCGTTCGCTTGTGTTCATGCCCGGGAATCCGTTCCCGTTATTCTTGCTTTTGCTTCGTCGGTTTCGTCGTCTCTCAGGCAAGTAACTTGTATTAAATTCCTTTGCATATACAAGTACTAAATACCGCTTGTAACATAGTTGGGTTCTAGAGATAATTTGTGTGTGAAACCCCTTATTGTTAGTCTCTATTGTGATGATTTGACCATAGTTGCCTCACGACATATAAGACATGAACCAACCTAGGGCTGACCACTTTTGATGTATATGTTCATGCTACTTTGAGATATCTGTGCTCGATGTGTTATTCATGATATACTTGTCGAATACTTGCAAAATACTCTATACCATGTTTGCTTGGACATCTAGTATGCACTATTTCGTGTTTGGTTATGTTTTGGATGAGTTTCGAACAAACTAGTAGATTTTGTGCATATGAGATATTTTCTATTTTGCCGGATCAGTTTTTTATCAGTATTTTGGACCATAGTAAGGTCAGTATTTGAGAATATTTTGTGAACATGATTTGTAGAGAATTCTGTCTATTTTCCAATCCTTTTTTACGAGTTGTGAGTTATGTCGATTTTACTACAGAGGTGTAGAGTGGGTTACAGATTTTGTTTTTATGAATTCTGAAGAGTGATCTATTTTTATTCTGGTATTAAAATTATTATTTTGACCTGAAATTTTGCTCAGTACGTCTAGACTTGATTGGGATTAACCCAGAATTTTTATGGATTTATTTGATGAGTTTTACGAACCGTTCTATGCTTTCGAACAACTACTATTCTAGCAGATTTTTACTACTGTTCAGTAAAAAATCTGATTTTCGACCTATTTCTACTTGCTGTTTCTAAAATATTTCTGAATATGAAAGTTACCCTACTGTATCTATTTTATTACCCTTTTGGCGGATTTGGATTTCGCTTTATGGTTTGTGAGATATTGCTGTTTTCGTCTGCAGCATTTGGAATTTCAGATTTACAAAACTGTCGTATCTTGTTGTTTTCTGATTTTACTTGACTACTCTATACTAATCGAAAAATTCTGAAACTTTATATTCTGATTCTACACATATAGGGGAATACCCCAAATTTTTCGTGGATTTAATTAAAGAGTTTTCATGCTGTTTTCATGACTGTGAATACAAGAGACTGATTTCTGACTGAAGACGTTTTCTGGATTCAAATCTGTTTTGATTTATGATTTTGTGAAATACCATATGACCTATACTGGATTCGGAAGGGAGTCTATTTTCCAGATTCTTCAACGAATTTAGATTTGCATTTTTGTAGAAACGGGAATTCCTATTTTAGTACTGTCTGTCTTGCTGTCCTGAATTAGAACTTACATTGTTTCACTTTTTTATATGACTGTCTACCATCCATGCATGTTTATCTGTTACCTTGAATCTGTTGTTTGTTATACCATGCTAGTTTTGCACTGTTTCATACACATTCATGCCTGTTGATAATTATACTAATAAATAACCAAGCCGGGATTTAAGGGAAAGATCTAGTAGTGGAGGATATGGAAATGCGTACTCGGAAGGGGACCAGTGTTCCATACTGTGCAATTTGCTGCTGTTATTGTTACTGTTACTGCTACTGCTAATGTTACTACTACTGTTGCTGCTACTGTTACTGTTACTGATACCTGAGTACACTGCCTTATATGATCCACTATGAAATCTAAAGTGAACCTGTTTGAATGTAACAACCATGTAGTGTGGGCCGCATGAAGTGCTACCTAGATAGTAATAAACACAAGAGTGCAAGAACTGACATCTGTTAACTGTTATCTGTTACATGCTACTGATCACTGTTACCTGTTACTGTCTGACTGTTATCTGATACTGTTACGTGACACTATTATCTGTATACCTGTCTGCATACTGTTGACACTTGACACATGTTACTTATATATGTTAGTATACCATGCTAGTTGATTTTTTTTTCTGATTCATGTTAGACATTATATTCTGTTGATATGTCTATACCATGCCATGTTTGCTCTGTTATTACTTTATATTTGTTATCTTTCCCATGTACTTGTATCCTGCACTACAAGCGGTCCGTAACTTGCATTGACGGGAGTTTATTTTCTTTTTCCTATCCCTGCAATTGTTAAATTGCAGATTTTGGAGAACACATGCCAGATGGTGTTGGTGAAATGCAATATTAGTGCTGGGTTTATTATTATTATTTCTGTTGCTCATTTGAACAATTGTATTTTTGCTACTTGGATTTATTTGTAATCGGGCAATGTGACCCAGGATATTGACTTATTCAGATCTGGATTATTTGATATTAATATATTTTGTTTCAAGTATTCTTGTTGGTATTTTGATTCATATGTGCATACTTGGTTGATTCTTTTGCTTCCGACTCTGATTATTTTTGTGAGATGTTCTAACAATTCTGAACAGCTTATGGATGATGAAAATCATTCGCTGGGCTTAGTCACGTATCCGTATTCCGTATTCTCTTTTTGGAAAGCG
This sequence comes from Hemerocallis citrina, assembly GCA_017893485.1. NCBI lineage: Eukaryota > Viridiplantae > Streptophyta > Magnoliopsida > Asparagales > Asphodelaceae > Hemerocallis > Hemerocallis citrina. Next base: position 121,354,475 of record CM030366.1, read on the forward strand.
GGACGTGACAACATGAATCTTGGTTTTCCATTCTGCTCGGTTTAGCGCAATATCTTCTGCAAGACCACAAGCTATCATATCTTTTCTCACCGTTTTCACCCAAGTTTAGGACTTCCCCTACCCATCTCTACTTACAATATTTATCAAATCACTCTTTCTAACGGGTGCATTACTAGGTCTATGTGTGACATATCCAAACCACCTGAGGCGATTCTCTCTTTATTTATCTTGGATAGGAGATACCTTTACCATGTCTCGTATATACTCGTTTCCAATTCTATCATTCCTGGTTTTATCACATCCATCTTAGCATCCTCATCTCCAATACTTCTCTTTTGAACATGTTTCTTTGTTGCCCAATACTCTGCTCCATACATCATTGCTGGTCTAATAGTCATCCTATAAATTTTTTTCTTCAACTTCAAAGCTATACGTTTATCACACAAAATACCACTAGCGCTTCTCCACTTAAGCCACCCTGCTTGGACCCTACATATAACATCTTCACAAATCTCCCAATCTCTTTGTATAATCCAGCCTAAATATCGGAAACGGTCTCTCATTGGAATATCTTGACCATTAAGCTTCACTACTTCCTCATTTGTGTTTCGAATATCACTAAAATTACACTATATATATACTTTGTTTTAGTTCGGCTTATTCTAAACCTCTAGCTTCCAAAGTTTCTCTCCACAATTTTAATTTAGCATTGATTCCTGCTCTAGTCTCGTCCACTAAGACGACGTCATTGGCAAAAAGCATACACCAAGATACCTAATCTTGTATTCCCCACGTCAATTCATCCATAACCAAAGCAAAGAGGTAGGGACTTAAAGCCGAACCTTGGTTTAAACCTATTGTAATAGGAAAATCACTGGTCTCTCCTACAGTCGTTCTAATTGTGGTCATTGCTCATTCATACATATCCTTAATAACCTCAATATACCAAATAGTTACTTTTTTATTATTTAAAGTCCACCAAACTATGTCTCCAGGAACTTTATCATATTCTTTTTCTAGATCTATAAACACTATATGTAGATCTTTTTTTTTATTCTTCCCATATTTTTTCATAAGTTTCCTCAGTACAAAAATTGCTTCCATTGTTGACATCACAGGCATAAATCCAAACTGATTCTCAGACAGTAGTTTCTAGTCTCAGTCTAAGTTCGATCACTCTCTTTCAAAATTTTATCGTATGGCTCATTAATTTAATTCATCGGTATTTGAAGCAACTTTGTATATCTCCTTTATTTTTATATATAGGTACTAAAATACTCTTCCATCATTTATCGGGCATCTTCTTAGTCCTCAAAATTCCATTAAATAATCTTGTTAGCCAACACACTCCATCCCCAAGACACTTCCTAACCATAATGGGTATACCATCCGGTCCTAAAGCTTTTCCTATTTTCATCATTCCTGGAGCATTTTAAACATGTCCTAATTCTACGAAAAAACATATGCTCTCCCTCGCGTCTTCTATATTTAAGTTGCCCGCAACATTTTCATTTAACAACTTCTCAAAGTATTTTTGTCATTTTTCCTTAACTTCCTCATTTTTTACTGACTCTTGAATGTTCGCTCTTAATACACCTAATTGTATCCAAATCTTTTGTTTTTCTATCCCTTTGTTTAGCCAGTTTATAGATATTGTTTTCTCATTCTTTGTTCCTAATTTTGTGTATAAATTATCATAAATTTTTTCTTTTGCATCTTTTACCGCTTTCTTAACTTCTTTTCTAATGGTCTTGTCTCTCTCTAATTCAACTTCATTTCAACTATTTTGCCATATTTTGAAGATTTTTCTTTTTTCTCTCACAATATTTTAGACTTCTTCTTGGCACCACCATATTTCTTTAATCTCAAACACACACCCCAGAAATAAATTTAAAAAATTGACCATAATTTGAAATGAAATCAGTATCAACAAATAACAAAGACAAAACTATTCGAGTTATTGATTTTTGAATTTAGTTCGAAGTCGAATTATTGATTTTGTGTTGTTCCTTAAGGTTGTAATGGTGGTGGAGTTGGAGGTCGGGTGGAGGGATGCAGGTGGAGTTGGAGGTCACGAATGGTTTGAATGGAGTCAGGATGGACGGAAAGGGTGGGGGCCATTGGTGGGATTGGGGGGAGGCGAGAGGGGAGGGAGTGGGGGCCATGGTGGGTATAGGGGTGGGTATTTTGGTGATGAGGAAGAAGATGATGAAGAAGAAGATGAGGAAGAAGAAGAAAATGATTGAGGGTATTTTGGGCGTTTTATATCAAATTTTTGGGTTTTTTTAAACAAAGTTGAATGCATTTCATAGTTTAGGGGCTGTCAACGCATAGATGAGGAGGTTTATTGCGTTTACCCCATAGTTCAGAGGTTTTTTAGCTACTTACCCTAAAATTTATTACCTTGATTTTTCGAGATCTTGTAGCTCTGTGACCCACCCATTGTACCTAACCTGAACAGTAACAACAGGAACTCCCACTAGTTTATAAATGTCGTCAAATAGATCCATTTCTCTCCACTGAGATGGGATCAATCTTTTAATTCCAGGAACATCACAAGCTGCAGAAGGCCAAGAATTTGCTCATTAGATAAGATAACAAAATCAAACAGAAAAGATAGAGAAGGAAAGATGACTATGGACAAACCTGCAACATAAACATCAGCTTTCACAACTTTCTTATTTGTAGCCTGAAATGTTTTGAAAATCATGTAACAGTAGTTAGTCAAAAATGAATAGATCAGGTAACCAGTATTCTGAAAGCAGGGGAAGAAGAAAGCATTGTGAAAGCATAACTGTATTCATTATTTTTAATGGCACAAGCAGTGACCAATAATAACATCGCTAATACTATAGGCACCTACGTGGGCAATCAGAATCATATGGTATTTTATAACTGAGCACAATACAGAGCTGAATAGCTAGATTGAAGCTTCATACACCAATTATACATCTCGTGAATAAATTTTAATTATGAGTTAATTAACCTTATTATAGCAAACTTGAATTCCAAACATATATAAAATACACATTAGTTTACCTTAGACATTGCAATCCCGGTAACATAAGTTTCTCCATTGGATGATTTGTGAAGTATCTCTCTACAGCCCCACCTTAAGTGAAATCTGAAATAACAATTTTATATTGAAAAATTGTAAAGAAAGGCCATTTGCTAGTAGTAAAAATGAAGTCAACTTGTCAAAAGATAAATTTATCAAAAACATTATATATGTATTATCTTTCCGGTCATACCTTCCACCTTTATCCATAATGTACTTTCTTATAGGGCCACTTAAATAAACATCTGGAGAACCCTTCAACATACGCAATAAAGAAGCCTCAGTCTTGGTAGCAAACAGAGAAAATATTGTAAGCATACAACGGGCACTGATATTATCGCAATCAATGAACCCAAGGGCATAAGCAACTGGGTCCCACATTCTTTGGATGCTCTTGCGGGTACCACCTTTGGATAGGAACCAATCGGAGAAGCTGACCTGAAAGGGTTAAAATACAACACTACTATTAACTATTAAGTATACCAAAATATGTTGCAGAGTTTCCTGAACATGGATAAATACTAAACAACCTATCTCCACATACACTATAACTACAGTAGAATCTATAGAGTGAGTGTTGCAGCTGTTGCTAATATTTTAATCACCAGTAGCTCCAGGAAAAAAAAAAGTTTGATTTAACCTTAAATACTGGAAAGTCCACTTACCCTATCTAAGTTCCTTATGTCTTGCAGTGCACCATCTGGATCAACAATAGCCCTTACAACTGGGCTTAGAGAAAGAGCCAAAGCATTCCTTGCTTTATCATAAGGCTGGGAAAAAAAGTTGCAGCAAGATGAATACAAGGGCATTTTCCACAGAGAACCCACCCAAAAAAAAAAAAAAAAAAAAAAGATCTAAAAATATAATCATCATATAAATAATGAAAACTCGCTACCTTCAGTTGATTAGTTGCTAAAAAAGCACGAATTCCATGTATGGGAGCACCAACTGGAAATCTGAAATCAAGTTCTACAAGGAAAATTGAAAATAAAAGTTAAAGTTTGCAGTTATGCTGACTAGTGACTTGCTCATAATTATTAGAACATACAATTTGTACTTCATATTGGAAATTAATAAATACACATCACAATCTATTGTGATAATTAACCATATGAAATCTCAGCTTCACGGATTAAATCATACTGATATTTGAAATTTTATATGGTCAACAACATAGAATACTCCGAGATTTTGGAAAATTGATAGAACTCAAGGAAGATATGGGAAGATCATGATGAACATTCTCTTCTCAAATCTTGTCTTGTTTTTTTCTGTTTACTAGTATTATCAAAGTAGGCCACATTTGTTGTAGAGGGAATATTTTAATTATAATGTGGGACTCTATGTAATTATAAGTAGCCTAAAGGTTGAGAGCAATATATCAACCAATTTTATGTCTTATATAACTGCCCGAGGGTTGAGAGTCTTGAGACTAATTATATAAAGTATGCTACATACCACCAATTTCTCCTCCTCTGTTTACAAAGGTGTGAGTGTGATCCTTCACCAGTAAATTTCCATCTGCACCTACCTAATAAAGCAGACACAGTCAAGTAATACTGTAGTAACTGTAATGCCCCAAAATATTCATAATTTATTATAATAATGTTATTTGCATTAATTATAATACATAACTTAATTTATTCATTTATCTAGTACTAGCCTTTGTTTAATAAAAAAATATGGGATGCTTTTTGTAAGTAGGAGTTTTACGTAAAAGATGTTTATTAAAGGGTTATTGTATAAAAGTGGCAAAAAAAAGGTTTTAAAAGTAAAACCAGGTCTCCATCTCTCTTCCGTTTTCTTGTCTCTCGGGCACCGCCACCGAAAAAGAAAAAGAACAAGGAAAAACGAAAAGAAAAGGAAGAACAGTGAACAGTGGAAGACAAGGTATTATCTTTTCTATTATTAATAGATTAAACATCTCATTATCCTATTTAATATTCTTATTAAATCCTGGACTTATAGAAGAGATCTACAATTAATCGATACTTGTATTCTTATCATGTATTGGGGTAAAGAGTAGCGTGTATACACATATCTTTGAGATTTGGAGTATTTGACAATGTTAATTAGATTATAATTATTGTCTAATAGGAGAATTGGATTTGATGAATCATTTGGAGAATCCATAGTCAATTCGTTATTTTGCCAAACACTGTAAGTAATTGAATATCTATACCCTGTAGAATGTAATTTCATAAAATAATTATTGTTTTGTAGTGTTATTATATTGTGAATATCATCTATGATTATTTTATGTGATGCAGTGTGATGATGTGCAACTATTAAATTGAGATTAATATATTGTTGGTTTTATAAATATGAAATTGTGATGTGTGTTATTATCCATATGTGGATTATGGTTAGTAATATCGGTGGATTGCCGATTTAAACTATAACATAATGGATTATTTTACGTAGTTTGAGTAGGGATGTATATACATGAGTGGTCTTATGACATTCTGAATATTGAGATGGTTATTTTAAGTTATTACCATATATATAGTTGTATTACTCATGTGTCATGCATCCATGTTATATTCCGGTATATGAGTCTGAAATTTAAGTAACCCCTGTGGGCTCTCATGTACCCACTCTATGAGTGATAATTTCTTTTGCGCAATAATTTGTCCGGCCACGGACTGTAGTGGTGTATACCTTGTCAACCGGAGTAATAAATGTTGACCGCATGAGAGGGGAACATACCTAAATTCATTTGCATTCTAGAATACTTGCATCTGATTATTTACGTAGTATGAGATGCATAAATTATTAGACAAATACTGCACTAAGCATCCTGCATTGTTTGCTTGTGTGATCACCTTAATTATTGTTGCATTTATATGTAATAAAAGCTTTAGTTATAATCTAGATATTCTTACTACTTGCAGTTATACAATTGTGTATTAGCATGTTTAATTGTTAATGTGGTATTTTATGAATTACCGGCTACTTGTTATATTTATTCAATTATTTCTGGGCCTCTGCTCATTTTGTTGTTAATAAATCTTTTCTGATTAGTGCACAAGACCGGGTGGTTGCAGAGAATAAAGGAGCTGGAAGCTTATATCTTTTGAGAATAAATTATCGTAGAGAGCGTTAAGCCAATAAATTTGGAATATGAACCTTGTTTCAAAGTTATTTTTTTGTGTGTTGGAGTTGTAATGAGACTTCTTGCAAGAAAGGATTAGTCATTTTTTGTAATAAATTATATATTTTTGTTAGTCATTTGAACTACTTTTTATTGGTGGAATTTATTATCATGAGATTGTATAATTATTATGTGATTGCAATGATTGATATTGGTTTGGGGGCGTTAAAGTAACAATTAGCAGATGAACATTAATCTAAATTAACAAATTTGCATTGATGGTTTATTTTTTTTAAAATACAAATCTCTACATTTAATTATTTGCATAAATGATGTTATATATCCATTTGTATTACAATTTTATTTACATGCATGTGGATACTTGGTTCTAAGTATAAGAATAGAAGTTTCATATTTATCCATAATAGACGTGTACAGCAAGAAAGTATATAATACCCACTATGCCCAAGTATTAACCTCTATGAAAAATACCTTTTTTAAAAGCCGAAAAAGATTGCTGTAGCAACCAAAAAATACATGGAGACCCATTTCAATATGGTTTCCACGCTTATCCACAAATGAACCTACTTTTCCACCAATAAATGGTCGTGACTCATATATGTCAACCTGAAAATGAAGACACAAGCATGGAATAAGTACCTTTTGGAGCAATAGTCAATATTAAACACGAATTAACATCCTTCAGATATATCAGCAACAATAATTTCGCTAATAAGAAACTCTATTCATAACTAATGAGAGAAAGGAACGTAATTATTCCACATTTTTGTTGGGTTTGTCTTACATACAAGGTTCGATGTGAAGCGAAGACGATGAAGTGAGAAGAGGTACGACGCAGATGTTGGAGGTGAAGAGTTTTTGTTTATGTGCAGGATTGAAGCTCACAGTCGATTGGTAATATAGCGGTCGACTGCAACCTGGGTGGCTCGGGCTTAACTTCTATGACAGTCGACTGCTCTTGGGAGCAGTTGACCGACAGAGGTGTAGCAGTAGATTGGGTCGAGTCTGGTGAACCTGTTTGAAGCCCAATTTTTTCCAAGTTAGATCGTACGACTCCTATCGCGTGGCTTTCGTTTCTGAGTATATCGGATGGTGATAGTATCAAGACTACAACCTAGGGTTTCTCTAAATCTCTATATAATATTGTAATGACCTCCATTGAGAGGTGTGCCAAAAGCATCTAATACTTCACCAGAGAGTTTTTCATTGAGGGTTCTTCTAGTAAGACTTGAGAGATAGATAGGTTCTTGGTGAGAACAATTATGACTCATGTATCTTCTCTAGTTCAATAATATCTCAGGTATTTCTTCCCAGATTAGGCGAAGCCGAATCGGAACAAAATTGTGTGCTTGTGTGCAGGGCCGGCCCTATGGAGAGGCGAGAATGGCAGTCGTCTCGGGCCACCGATTTCTGCCTATTTTTTGCCCCCCCAACACACACCCCAAAAAAATTTACCTATATATATATATATATATATATATCATTTTTTTAGAACTGTAGTGACGGTGCACATTTAATATGTCAACGGCAATGTTTATAACTGACATAAAAGAGTAGAAAAAAAATTGGCCCTACCCACGGCCCTAGGAGCTCAGAACACAGTTAAAACAACATAATTAAAAAAACGTATGGGTCCCCCTTCATTGTCCTCTCTCACTCACATCTCTGTGGAGAATTAAGCATGAATTTTTTTCATCCCCTCATTATGTATGGGGGCCCTTTTTCGGGTGTTTGCCTCGGGTAGGGACGGCATTCGGGTCGGGCATTCGGGTCGGGTCGGGTCGACCCGCCTGCGACCCACACGCTCTAAACCGGCCCGCTTCGACATAGTTAGGGTTCGGGTTGGGCCCGATATCATAACCGGATCGAGAGAAAACCCAAATCCAACCCATTGAACCCAGTCCGCGAAGCCGTTGATGAAGTCAACCCCCTCCAAAACTCGCCCGCCAACCCACGGGTTTGGAACCGGTTAACCCGAACGGATCGAATATTCAACCCGCGCTAGTTGAACGATTGAACCACGGGTCGAAACAAAGCAGTCGAACGTTGCTGCTTTGTATTGGATTTTTTTTGGGGGGGGGCAGGGGGGCGTGGATTTTTTTAGGGTTTTTGCCTATAAAAATCCCCTTCAATCAAAAAAAAATTCATACCTTACCCTTTTACTCTCTCTACAACTGCTACCCAATACTATTAATTTCATTTAACAAAGAAACAAGTGAACAATTTTGATCGTATCGAATTGATGTTAATTCAACAATCTCAACTACGTCTACTACAAAATTTCTCAACAAAGAAGCTCCCTCTCTCTTTCTACGACTACGTGACTACGTCTCCTACACTTCTCAATCGACTACCGGACTACGTCTACTTCTACTATTATTCTCTCATTTCTATATACGACTATTCATGAAGTACGGTATCAAAATTTCACAACCCTCTAAACTCTTTATTTTTGTTGTATTTTTTTTTATCACATTTATTTGTTGGTTTTTTTTATTTTTTCTCTCTCTCAACCCACTTATTGTTTTTTAAAAAAATTTTAACATATTCCTTATATATTGGTATTTATTTTTTCACATACACGATTAAAACACTAGAAATTTTTTTTTTACAAACACTACTACTACAAAGAATTTATCAGGTCTAGATCACGAGGTAGCGGCCGTAGCCAAAGTGGACAAGATTCAAATAGTTCTTCTTGTCGACCTCCAGCAATCCCACAATTAGAACATGAATATAAACCCATGCTAACATAGGTTCTCACGATGTTCCTACACATGACATAGAACAAGAAATGCACGATATTAAGACACAAACACAACAAACTGAATCCACACAACCCACTAGTAGTAAAAAAACTATAGAAAAAACTAGTGATTGGCACAAATTTATGACTTTATCGCGGATAAGGAGAATTCTAGTATAGAACATAAGATTTGTAAACTTGTAGCAAGAGTTACAAATGGAAGAAGAGTGAGAGAACGGGTACAATTATTCAATACATTTTATCGATTCACCTAGCACTAGTACAAGACCAACAATCACAATAAAAAATCAACCCTTGGACCATATAAATAGATAGCCATCCCTTTGATCCCGAACTTGTTTGTCGGAAAATAGCCCGGCTAGTTATTAAGGATGAGTTACCTTTTTTCTATTCCAGGAGTAGAAATGTAGTCGTTATCCAAAATGCACTAAATCCACATTTTAGAAAAATTCCTAGAAACACTCAAGGCCGATTGTTTTAAACTTTACAACGAAATGAGACGCTTTAATTGCACTCTTGTATTCTTTAACTTGTACAGTATCGTTAACTGTCGATTGTTGGAAAGGTTGTACCGATATTTCAATAATGGGCATAACTTGTCATTGGATAGAAGTGATTGAATGATTCAAAAGAGAATCATATCACTTATCGCTTTGCCGTATCCCCATAGTGGTATGATTATCGCAACACGTATTTTAGAAGTTTGTAATTTATATTATATTCATGATAGAAAAATTTACTATTAGTTTTGATAATGCATCTAACAACAATGCTTCGATTAGTACATTAAAAATATAATTAGCTCCTCCATGTAATGAAATCTTTCATGTTTGATGTACATGTCATATTATAAATTTATGTGTATAAGATGTATTGAAAATAGTAGATCCATATATAATTGCAATTAGAAATTATGTACATTTTATTGCTTTGAGTAATACTATGCTTCAAGAATTTAAAGAATAATGTAAACATAGGAACATACATTTGAAAATTTTCATAGAGATGTTAAACACCGATGGAACGCTACTTCGATTTACTAAATGTTATTACTCAATATAAAGATATTATAAACGATTCTTGCAAAAAATATGAAAAAATTTCAAATGACTCCCAATCATGGTATTTTGCCGAATCTTGTTACGATTTTTTGAACCTTTTAAAACCGCGACTGTGAAGATTTCAACATCTTATGATTCTACTTCTAGTAGTATTTTTATTTCAATAATTACTATGAAGTAAACTTTTCAAGACATGATTTCGAACGAATACATTAGCGACATTATTGTTCCCGCTTATACTAAATTTTGAAGTATTTTAATCCTCCTCCTATGTTGTATTGTATTGCTACTGTTATGGATCCTCGTATCAAATTAGCAGACGAGGAGTTTGATTGAAATATTTTTTACTTTACTTGGAGATGATTCTGATGATAATTATAATGAATTTTTAGCCAGCTTTGAATCAGCATTAAATAACTTGTATGATTATTATGATAGAACTTTTGCATCTGGTAGTACAACTAGTATAGTTACTTCTTCTTCTACTTCTAGAGATAAAGGTAAGAGTACATTAAAAGATGTCACTGCTAATTTACTTGCTTGTATTCAATTTAAAAAACTGGGATTAATGCACCTAATAAATTAAATTGGTATAATCAACAAGATAGTGAGAATTTTAATACTAAGATTGAAGTGCTACAATGGTGGAAAGAATATAAAAATCTTTTTTCTATTCTTTCACATATGACTAGAGATCTACTAACTTCTGTCTCCATAGTTGCTTCAGAAAGTAATTTTTCTACAAGTGGCAGAGTTTTAACAGATGAACAGAATTACTTGAAGCCGGATTCGTTGAAGATGCTCGTGTGCACAAAAAATTGGATGAAAACTGAAGACAAGACTCCAGAAAAAGTGACATCTACATCAACAAGTAGAGGCAACTCGCATGAAATCCAACAACAAGAGTAGAAAATTTAGGGCAATAAAATCTTTGGTTTAGGTTAAGTAGAGGTGCATGACAGTAGTCTAATGCCCTCTTTTCAATCTAATTCTAGGCCATCTCGAACTTTAGATTTTGATTATCCCCCCAAACATGTAAATGTAATTCAAGAAATATTGTATGTTCTTTTTGTGTTTCTATTGTATTAGTATGTAAAAAAATAATAAAAAATTCATAAAAGTTGAAATGAATAATATATACAAATTTGTTTCACTCTTATACAGTTATACTTACTGTATTTTTTTAATTTTCGTAAGTTAAAAAAAATAAATAAATATACCGGGCCAACCTGCAACCCGGCCCGACCCGAAATGGGTTCGATCTGAATGGGTTTGCAGGTCGATCGGGTGGAATTCTTCACTTTCGAACCCTGTCCGGCCCAGCCCGGCCCGGTTAAAGTCAAAGCCGATCCGGGCCCGCCCAAAACTCGGTTCGATCCGAGCGGTTCTGACCTGAATGCCACCCTAGCCTCGGGTCCCCATGAGCTCAGGGCCGGCCATGCTTGTGTGTTTAGTTTGGTCTGCTAATGCTTGGTTGTTCATTGGATCGGTTGTCGCATAACTCAGCAAGTCCCTAACAATTTATCTATTGTAGCATGTTAAAGTTTAAGAAGAGCACTATAAATTATTAGGTTTTTGTGTCCATTTCACATGCTTTTCTTTTTCACACTGCTAGGCACAGACAGGAAATCTGAATCATTACCAAACCTGAGGCATCCAATGATTTTTCAAACGTGAAACTAGGACAGAGAAAAGCATCTACAACACTCATCCTGTAAATGTATTACGTAAAGTACATAGTAGGAAAAGGATCCAAACCTCATGCCCTTGATCCAAAAGCTCGACTGCAGTTGACATGCCAGCAAGACCAGCTCCTATAATAGCCACTTTAAGCTTAGGCCCTCTGTAATGGTCAGGCTCTGGTGGGAACAATCCTTTTGGAGCTGAATGGAAAGAAAATAAATATTTTAATGAATAACTCATGCATTACGCAAAATAACTTAGCAGAGAATTTTAATATGGAATAAGCTGCCACTAATTGTTGAGGAATACTGCATACAGATCACTTACCTATCCATTAAAAGAAACGTAGAAAGAACAATAGTTTTGAAGGATATAGAATTAGTGGATGGTTACTGTCACGCCCCGCTTCCCAAAAGAATACGGAATACGGGTACGTGACAAAGCCCAGCGAATGATTTTCACCATTCATAAGCAGTAATGATCGACTCAACAGTAAACAGTTTGATACAACTATGCATGCATGAAACAAATCTCATAATCAAAAGAATTATTTGAAATCAAATACATAATTCTCAAATAAAAACAAGATCTGGAAAAATAAAACAATAAACTTCGGGTTAACAAGCCCAATACAAAGTATCAAGTAGCAACAAGGGAAACTGGTAAATTCGATACAAAGATAAACTAAAGCATAAAAGATCCCAGTCAAAAGCTTAGAACACTTGATCGCTTACTCCTGCAGGTAACTCGTCTCCAAAACCTGTACATTTATCATTTGAAGGAAACAGAGAAACAGAAAAATAATATGTCCGTTAGTGTAAGCTACAAACCGCAAATAGTACAAGCAAGGGACAAAGATAGGAATATAACAAGAGAATCAAGTATAAGAAATGAATCATGTAACAGGAAGATACAACATGCAAATGAGGATCATGCAATTTCAACTTATAAACAGGAATCAAGAAAACTGCAACTGGGCATAAACATGTAAACAGGAATCATGAACTAGTAAACATGAATCATACACTTGTAACGGGACATGTAGCATGTAATAGGAATATACAAATGCTCAATGTCAACTTAAGTCTATTCATTTAATTTAGTCCTAACTAATGCACGTATCACTGCGTCCCATACCACAGGTTCGATGCATACAAATATGTTACGTTTAGACTCTAGTGACGAATTATACAGAGTCAAGTACTCGAAAATCATGTACTCATGTAATGGAGGTAAGAGGTGGCCCCCGTAAAGGCTAGAGGTGGCCCCTGTCACCCATAATGTGGCACTTAGTTCTACATGGCACTTAGTTTCATACGCCTTGTAATCTTGTGTTCATGTAATGGAGGCTACAGGTGACCCCCGTAGAGGCTAGAGGTGGCCCCCGTCACCCATGATGTGGCACTTAGTTCTACGTGGTACTTAGTTCCATCTAAATTGTAATCATACATCATCATCTCGGGAAATACGAGCCCTCTGCCGAGTATAATTCCTATATATTCCACTACTAGGTCTTTTCCTTAAACCCTGGCTTCATTACTTATTCTTTTTACCAATGCAGACATGATGTGCAAACTCAGGGACAAGTAAACATGATAGGGACAGACAACAAGTTCAGACTGGGTGAAAGACATGTTCGGGTGCCATAAACAAAATTATAAATATTGAAACAACAAGAACCCCAATTCTGGACAGCAGGAAGTTGGTACACCAAAACTGAAATTCCCATTGCTACAGAAAAGAAAATCTGGACACGTCAGAAGTTCTAGAAACTAGACTCTCTGCCGGTTCCAGTGCATATACACATGATATATAAAAGTCACAGAAACTATGTTCAAATTCTTATTCTTTACAGATTACATGTTCAGGCAGCAGATAAGAGTTGAGTACTCATAAGCAAAAGTAACTTGTAAAATCATTTTAAAAATTTATAAAATTATATTTAAACTCCTAACAGTGTTACATATCAGTATAATTAATTTCAGATTTTAATACTTAGATTAACCTACTATTTCAGCTAATTAAACAGGGTGATGTATATTTTAGACCACATTTTGGAATTCAGACGTCACTGTACGAAAATTTGAATATCTTGCAATTCGTAAATCGAATTGCAAAACCGTCAGATGTTCTGGGTTCCAGACACACAGAGCTACGATTCTCATTCAATAAATTTTAATCGATGACAAACAGAATCAGGTCAAAACTGATGTTCTTTACTGAACTAGCATGCAGGTAGAAATCTAGCATCATGTTTGCATCATATATTAAGTCAGGAAAAAATTATCGAATAATTCTACAAAAAATTTGGGTGATTCCTAATCATGTCTAGTCATATCCAGATTAATATCAAGTCTAAGTTTCGCCATTAGCATCTATTTTAATCAACAACTCACGCCAATAATCTTGTAATCAGAATCTGGAAATTTCGACACAACAGTATTAAAAGTGTGATATCTCACAAGTTACAGATCGGACTTCATCGAATTTCAGATCCGGCAAAAGTTCTGGAAACTAGAAACAGAGGCCTACATTTCATATTCACAAACTTCATTATTATTCTGACATTAACAGGGTCTAATTCATCATGCCAAATCAGGATAGCAGTAAATGAAATTTCTTTTTGCATGAATTATAACATAACTAGTAACTACGATGGATTCAAGTTGATGTATAATGCAAATTAGGATGAAACAGGTATTCAAATCAGCGAGCCATGTCTATTTTCAAACTCATTAAGAGGAAAACATCATGCACATGCTCAACATACAACAAAACATCTATAACATGCATTCATATGGATAAATCTCCAAATCTACTTCATGTTTGTGTGATGGGTGAAATAACAAATTGTTTGTGATCCTTTATGATAATGAAATTGATAGAAACAGGTCAAACGGGTAGGGCTAAGATTATCAATGGACAAACATGAAAAACAAGTCACAACGAAGAATCTACTTGCGGTATTTCAAAAAAATGCTTGTACGGGAAACAAGAAGAATTCGTACAAGATACTTACCTTAACGACGATGAATCCAAACACGAACGAATAACGAGATGAGAATTCCGACGGCGGCACGTGCAAATCTCGCACAACCAACACACGTGCAACTCCAGAGATGAGCACACGTGCAACCACAGCAAGAGGTACACAGCAGCACTGCCAAACAGCACAGCAATAGTGACAACAGCAGATCCACAACAGCAAACGACGGATCTCCACAACAGCAAACAACAACTTCAGCCAATCACAACCAGCAGCAACTTCACCAAACAGCAGATAGCAAGTCCCACAGCAACAATGACAAGAACGGTGGTGGCTGCAGGCGTCGGGGAGAAGGCGGCGATGCTGGAGGCGATCGGAGGTAGGGAGTCAGCGAGGGGAGCAGTGGTGTTGACGGCAGAGCGAGGCAAAAGCAGTCACACCGGCAATGGGCATGGGGGCGTTGAGGAGGAGTTCGACGGGTTGACGATGGTGAACAGGGAAGCAGCCGACGAGGTGGAGACACTAGCGGCAAGGCATATGCTCGGGGTGGTTGTGGCTGCAAGAGGTGGTGGGCGATGGCAATGATGGTGCAGCAATGGGTTCGATGGGTGCGGGGGAATGGGTTTCGGAGCAAGCGTGGTGGTTGATGGGTGGAGGGCAGAGGATGAGGAGGAGGTCGACAGAGGTTGGGATTCGGCTGTACTAGAAGGAGGAAGAAGATGAGGTGCAGTTACGGGAAGAGAGAAATGAGGGGAAGTGGGGTTGCGACTGGTTGAACATGAGAATTAGGGTTAGGGTAGGTTAGGGTTTAATTAGGGTAGAGTGGTTATGTCGGGTTTGGGTAAAGGGTAGCGGGTTTTGGGTTAGGATCCAATAGGAAAGGGTATTGGGTTTAAAATCCGATAGGGAAATAAAATAACCAATAAAAATATGATTAAAACTTAGATCAATTTGGGGACATCAATAAGCAAAAATTTGAATAGGGAGAACAACAAAATTTGCAGTAGAATTATATTAAATAGATTGGGAGACAAAAATTGAGTTGAAAGGAAAATAATAAATTTTTAATAAATACACAATCAAAGGCAATAATGATAATAATATAAATATCAAAATAGGATTTGAGTTTAATAAATTCATTAAATCCAAATAGTAATAACATATTAGATTTGGACTAAAATAAAAATAGTTGATCAATTAGGAATAGAAAACAAATGTCGAATATACCATTATTCGAAATAAATAAAATTTTCGATTAGAAAACACTTTAATAAAAGATCCGAAACAATTTAGCACAAAACAAATTCATAAATAATCAAAATATAAAAAATACACGAAAAATACTTATTGGCAGGAACGGGGTTACAGGGTTACAATTACATATACAAAAGAAAAATTAAAGGGAACAGTAGAGAACCCAGTTTGAGAAAATCATTCTTATGTACCTCTCTTCTACTCATTTAATCAAAACTTGGCCATTTTAACTTATTTCAAGACTGGATAAAACAATAGAGCCATCAATGACATACTGATTTTCCCTTGTGCATTGATTACCAAGAATTAGCACAGTAGTTTTTCCTTATTTTATTCTTCTGCAGCAGTATTTAGCAATATCTTCTTATATGGAGCTATATGTGCTAACTCTACAAAACAACAAAAAAATATAAACTATGAACAAGTTCTCATTCTTAAACAACTAAACTAAACTGATATATCTGAATCAATTAAAACAACTAAACTATGAACAAAGTGTGGTGCACATTGTCCGAGTTGAAGATTGCAAATTCTCTATCAAATCAGACCTAAACAAACCTTTTTCCCTGAGATACCACAGATGAAACTTCAATAAGAAACCTCTTGAATTGAGGTTTCAGCCATGCTAACTATGAAGAACCCAGCACTTCCCACTTCTCATCCATCTTCACCAAATCACTAATCATCCATCTTCACACTTCAATTTCACACAAACCCACCCCATACCAATACCCGCAAAGATGAAACAGACAGATTTTCACCGAATCCAACCAAAACCCACCACAAACTCACAAATTCCAACAAATCAAAAAATGGGTTTTATACACAATACAGAAAAGTGAACAACTTTATGAAAATTGAGTTAAATTGGAAGGCACGGCTCACCATTAACACCCATATCAGAAACCTTGGTGTCAAGCGCCGCCCTCACAGTCCCCACCAAAGGCAGCTTGGATGGCGCCATCACCTTCCCCATCTGCTTCTTTCCAAACCCAAAAGAGGGGACTTGGATTGCAGTGAAAGAAGAACAAGAACAAACCATTGTAAAACTGTAGAGAGAAATTGTCTATGGTGGTGTTAGTGATAGTGGCATAAGGAGAGCATGAAGAAGAAAGAGGAGGAGGGAGCATCGGAACGTGAGAGATTCCAATGGTAGGCAATTTTGTCAGGGCGCTAGGGACTTAATTGTAAAGTTTTTGACTTTTTTGGGGGGAGGGGGGGTTGATGGACATGGACATGTGTCTTGTTGGGTGTGGATTAGAAGAGGGGAAGTGGAAGAAGCACCATGACCGGCCAAAATCTTTTTTTTGTCTCTCTCCTATTTTCTCTCTTAACACGATTTTTTTGCCGTACTGACCCACTTTTTTAAAATACTTGTGCGTTCTGACCCACTTCCAAAAATAATTAAAGATCTGACCTAATTTTGGACACCTCAACAAAAAAATGTTATGGAAACAACGGCATAGGTTATTTACATGCCGTTTTTCTCAATAGAGGCATCTATTTTTAAAAAAATCTCATGTCGTTTTTTGAGTAATGACAGGTTATTTTTATTTGAAGAAGCATATAGTCTCAATTGTGAGAAAAAAATTGCAAGTGTGAAAATCTTATAACAAATGTCGTTCTTTCCAAAAAAAACGGCATTATCATAACTGATGCCGTTATTTTGTTGAATAACGGCATCAGTTATTAGTTTCTTTGCATATAAACAGTGACCCCCTCTTCTCCTTCCCATTTCTCAATCGATCTCCTTTCTCTCTCCCTCTTCACTCCCGAAACCCACAACCCTAGATCCCAAAACCAAAAATCTCAAGTATTGGAGTTCTCTCAAACTTCCCAAACAAAACAATTAAATACCCATACATAAACCATAATTATGATTCCCTCATTTCCTTTATAACTCTTCCAAAATCCAAAATTGTGGTAAGTATTCTAAATCCCTAAATTTATTTGAAAATGTTCATTTTGATGAATGAGAGCTATATATATTGGTAGCATAGTACAAGAGATGTATATTAGATTCATCTAAGTGGTAGATATGTGAAATGTACTTAAGGATTGTTGTTGATGATGTGTGAAATGTTCATTTTGATGAATGAGAACTATATTGGTAGTATAGTATAATAGATGTAGATTAGATTCATCTAAGTATTAGATATGTGAAATGAGATTCATCTATGTGTGATGTGGATGAGTTATATTGGTATCTAAGGATTTTCGTTGATGATGTAGTCTAAAAATGACAATGTTGTACATTAGACATTGATGGATAAATGGTCTTACATTAGAATTGCTATATTTCTAATCATTATATTCATAGTTCGGTATGTATGAATGGATATTGATATGAGATTTGTTTATATACATAGATATGTGGTGTGTGGAGATGTTGTGATGGTGATTGTTATGAGTAGTAATTCGATACGAGTATTGAGAAGTTGTTGTTATCTTCAAACATCGATTACTAATTCAGTTGAAGAAACATGGCTTACAAAAAAAAATTTCTCCATACATCATCGTTTATTAATATTGTTCCTGACACACTATTTTTTATGTTCACAGATAAATGGATCCTACACAACCATCTTCTTCCCATGATGTGGGTGCTTCATCTTCGCACGCACAACAAGAAAATTCGGGTCCTTTAGACCCGTCCGTACTCTATTTGCAAGAAGCTCATAGATCTCAGGCGGTGTGGAATGGAGATATCAAGAAAATGAGTTCCCAAATGCACACCATATTGCCGACGCACCCTCGAATACAAAACTATTTGGTAAATTGCGGGTTCTATGGAATGTCCATGTTAGCCAAAGTGAAATGCGACCATTCATTACTTACCGCTCTTGTGGAACGATGGAGGCCAGAGACAGACACATTCCACCTATCCGTTGGTGAGATGACGGTCACGCTACAAGATGTAGCAGTCATATCGGGTCTTCCAATCGATGAGGTGGCAGTCACCGGAAACCTGCTTTTCAATAAAGTGATGTTGGTTAGAGATTATCTTGGAAAGGAGGTTGAAGAGGATGATAGAGGTGTATTCGTTGGGGAATCAATCCGACATTCATGGCTCTTTACAAAGTTCAACAATAGTTTAGAAGACGAACCGACCGACTTCGAAATTCAATGTTACACACGGGCGTATCTTTTGTCGATGATCGGAGGTATTCTCTTTCCTAATTCTTCCGGTGATGTAGTCCATTTAATGTACCTTCCCTTGATTGCCGACATACATAGACCCGAGCGATATAGTTGGGGAAGTGCAGCTTTGGCATCTCTTTATCGTGCCCTGTGCAATTGTTCAATGGGGTCAATACAAATGATGGAGCTGATGAAGTTATTGCAAATATGGTGTTGGGAACGAATACACCTCGGCCGGCCCCAAGTAACTGTTCTTTCAAATAATTGGAGTGTGCGTCATGAGAATCCAGCGTTGAGGGCTCCCTTAGGTGTGTATTGGAGGGATAAACTCATGTGGAGAGATAACCCACGTGGTGTGCTGACGTATTATAGGGATGAACTCGATCAGCTTAGGGAGGAGTACGTCAATTGGACATCATACACGACCGAAAGGCTACAACGTCTACCCCCACTATTCATGGCCAATAATCAACTTTGGTTGACACGAGCTCCACTTGTAAATTTCTCAGTCGTGGAGTTCTATTACCCCGATCGAGTCATCCGACAATTCAATGCACAACAGCCCATCCCAGAAAAGACAATGTACGATCGAAGACTTCACAATATTACCGGTCAAGGTCGATTGCCAAGTATGGATTGGGCCGATCACCACCGCTCTCATGTATCATGCTGGAATAAGAGGAAATACGATTTGGTGGTAGAAGGGATTGCACCGTACGAAGAGTCTTTGCAAACAGCTTACATGGCGTGGTTACGTCGCATTACACGGTTGTATATTGCTCCAAGATCAGATATCCCCACGAGTATCCAAATTCTGATACCTAGGCACCAAGTAGAACCACCACCGGCACATTCCACGTCGCAACCTATGTATCAACCCAAAGCGTCCTCGTACCGACTAATGGTAAAATTTTGTTATTGTTAACAAATATGAATTTAATTTTTTTTTACACATTTTGCTTTTATTTAAACTTCCGAGCTTTCCAGTATGAAATTGTGTAATTGAACTGAAGCTTGACTATTTCAATTATGGCTCTTGGTGTTATTCCTAGTTGTGCCTTCACAACAATATGACCGTCGATACAATCGTAGAATCAATTTTCCTGTGATCTTGATTCAATATAGGATTCACACATGTGTGCGGACCTTCAAGCTTCTTGTAACCCATGTTTCCCCAAATACGTATTTTCTGTATTTAAAATTTTTGTAAATTATTTTTTTCTGCTTTCAAATTCTTTTGTCAAAATGTATTGTTGGATCTTCTATTAAAATCTATTTTTGATCAATAATTTTATTTGTAACTATTTTCTACGGATTTTATATTGTAATACAAATCTTATTATTGTTATTATTACTTTGATTTCTATTATTATTACTATTACTGTTATTATTATTACTATTATTATTTTTATCATTTTTCTTATTATTATTATTGTTATCAGTATTATTATTATTACTGTTATTTTTAATACTATTATTATTGTTATTATTATTATTATTATTTCTATAAAATCTCAACTGTATATTTTTATTGGTTATTTTATTTTTGCAAAACCCAAACCCTATTTTTTCCTATTGGATTTTACCCATTACCCATTACCCATTAAACCCAAACCCATGCACCCAACCCATTTAACCCTACCTAATATCCATTATACCATTACCCAACTTGTTTAACACCCTAACCCCACCTGTCACCCCCTTCTAAACCCTAATATACTCTACCCTATTTATACCCCTGTGTAACCCACCTATTCATCTACTCCCGTAAACTCCTAACCGCCTTCTCACTATACAGCCGCCTAAACCTATCCCCTCTCCTCGTCCCTGTGTTCCTCTCATCCTATCTGCCTCACCCCCGGCGCCGCCCTACACCGGTGCCAGCCCCCTTCAACCTCCTCGTCTTCTCATCCCCTGCTCCCGCTCACCATTGCCTCGTCATCCTCCTTCGAACCCATTGTCGCCCCGTCTCCCTCTATCTCTCCCTTCTCCCTGGTCTTCTCCCCGTGTGCGCGCTTCCCTGCCTCAGCCCCGCCACCAGCAGCGTCGACACTTCTGGCTGCTGCTCTCCCTCTCGCGGTGCACACCCCATCGTCCTGCCTCCTTCCGCCGTGCCAGCATCGCAGTCGCACCACGGCGACGCCCTCGTTCCCTTCTTCTTCCGCTGCGTTGACAGCCAGAGCAGCGAAGCCCCGGTAACTCCTTGTCGCGACCTCAACAGCCAGAGCCAGCAGACCCCCAGTGTAGCCCCTCCTGTGTTCTTTCCCGTTCTCTCTCCCTATGCTCCTCCTCTGAGCTACGACGACAACAGCAGCCTTCCTCTGTGCTCCTTCCTGCTACAGCCAGCCACCCTCCTCCCGAGCGTCGCACAGCAGCACAGCGAGCAGCCAAGCCTGTGCACCGTTGCTCTGTTTTTGGTGATCAAGCCATCCTTGTCGTCGATCGCCGTGATCATCATGAACATCATGATCATCATCTCCTCCATCAGTTTTGATCTTTTGAATTCTGGCCATCCGATCTTGATCATCCGATCAGATCTGGTCATCCATTGATTAGATCTTGATCTATTGATTTGGACCGTCTGATCTGATCTTCATCATCATCAGATCTGATCTTGATCTCTTGGATCTAGCCGTTCGATTATGTTCATGATCTTGTTCATGATCATCTCGTTCGTGGTTCTTTGTTCATTGAGTTCGTGCCCGAGGATCCGTTCCTGTTATTCTTGCTCGTGCTTCATCGTTCTCGTCATCGGCTATAAGGCAAGTAACTTGTATTCTTTTCTTTGTGTAATACAAGTACTAAATACCGCATGTAGTGTAGTTATGTTCCAGAGACAATTCTTGTGTGAAACCCCCGTTGTAACTTGACTCTATTGTGTTGACCTGCCCGTAATTGTCACATGACACACCCGATATGAAATAACTTAGGGATAACCACTTCTTGTTGTATACATGCATGTTGTTCATATGATATCGTGTGCTCAGTTGTGTTATTCGTAGTATACTTATTATAGACTTGTGAAATACACTATACCATATTGCTTGGATATCTAGTACACCATATTTCATGTTTGGTTGTGGTTTGGATGAGTTCCGTATGAACTAGTTGATTTTGTGCATGAAGGATATTTTCTGTTTTGCCGGTTTCCCATTTTTTGTTCAGTAAATTAGACCCTAATTAGGTCAGTATATGAAAATTATTTGTGAATATGAATTATAGAGAATTCTTTCTACTTTCCATATTTTTTGACAGATCTCAGTTTTGATTTATGAGTTTCGAGTTATGACTATTTTACTACATATTTGTTTAAAATTCCAGATCTAGTTTTATATGAATTCTGTATGATAAATTATTTTTCTACTGATGTTAAAGATAATATTTTGATCCAATATTTTGTTGATTTCAACTAGACTTGATTGGGATTAACGCTTAATTTTTGTGGTTTTAATTAATAACTTTTACAAACTATTCTGTACTTACAAACAACTACTATACATGCAGAATTTTCTTGTTGTTCAGTAAAGATACATAATTTCGACCTGGTTTTATTTGTTGTCTATAAAAACTATGTGAATATGAACTGTAGCCTATTGTATCTATTTTATCACCCTTTTGGCGGATCTGGATTTCGATTTATATTTTGTAGGATATTGCTGTTTTAGTATTATAGTGTTTATGGTTCCAGATTTACAAAACTGTCGTGTCTTACTGTTTTCTGATTTTACTTGACTATTTTATCTATGTTGGAAAATTATGATACTTTATTTTCTGTTACAAAAAATACTAGGGAATACCCCAGATTTTTCGTGGATTTAATTATTAAGTTTTGATGTCGTTTTTCTGTTTATGAATACAAACTTCTGATTTCTGGCTGAACACGTTTTCTGGATTCAAATCTGTTTTGAGACTTATTTTTGTGAAATACCATATGGCTTATATATATTTGCTGGATTCGGTCGGGAGTCTATTTTTCCAGATTCTCTGACGGATCCAGGTTTGCATATGTGAGGCAACGGGAATCCCAGATTTGGTGCAGTACTGTCTTGGTGCAGTACCATGTTATTCTTGCCATGTTTTGTACAAATACATTCCTGTTTGATAATAATAATAAATAACCAAGCCGGGGTTAAGGGTAAGACCTTAGTAATGGACAATATAGGTATGTGTACTCAGAAGGGGGCCTGTGCTTCCCATTACTTGTTGCCATGATTCATGCTTATTATTATATGCCTCCATATTTCATGATTACATGATTCATGCTTATTATAGCTATATGCCGTCGTGTTTCATGATTACATGATTCATGCTTATTATAGCTATATGCCGTCGTGTTTCATGATTACATGATTCATGCTTGTTATTATTATAAGTCGCCATGTTTCATTATTATATGATTCATGCTTGTTATTACTATATGTCTCCATGTTTCATGACTACATGATTCATGCTTGTTACTACTTGTTGCCATATTTCATGATTACATGATTCATGCTTGATATTACTTACTGCCACGAGTTCACGATTACGTAATTCGTGCTTGTTACTTACTACTTGATACTTGACGCCTGAGTACACGGCCCTATAGAAACCCACCACTAGGCCTAAACGAAATTTGCATGTAAGTAGCAACCATGTGGTAAAAACCTGGGACACATGAAGTGCTACCTAGATAGATTAATACAAGACTTGAACATGATCATTTGACACTTGCTACTAGTTACTTGTATTTGATACTTGACACTTGCTACTTGTTACTTGTACTTGATACTTGATACTCGACACTTGATACTTGATACTTTTTACTTGTTTACATGATACTTGTTCACTCGACACTTGGTACATGCCACTTGCACTTGTTCATCCTGCCATGCTAGTTGTTCTATTTTGTTATTATGTCTATTTCATGCTATATTTGTTTGCCCTTTCCTCTACTTTTGTAACACCCCACAAAATTGGAAATTACAATTTTGCCCCTGTGTGTTACGCACGTGTATTTTTTAATGTGTTTTCACCACGTATTTTGATTGACGACTATTTATGCATTTTTCGCATTGATTTTACCCTATTTTGAGTCAACAAAAATATTAAATTTCAATCTCTTCATTTTACGTGCTCTTTATGTGTTTTCGATGCATGTATCAGTTGCGTACTTTTCCATCGCTACGTGTGATATTTTTATGAGTATTGATTATTTACTTTTCGTGTTCGAACTCGTTTTATAAACGGAAGTTCATTTTTCTTCATTTTGGTTAAAATATTTTTTTGTACGTATAATGCACGTGTTTTCTACGTGTAGTGATTTCATCATGAAATGTATAAAATTAGTAAATATAGTTTTTCTTATGTTGTTTTTTATTATATTTTAATAATTTTCCGTTGATAAAAATCGATTTTGCATTTTGATATTTTACGTGCAACGCACGTGTTTTCGGTAAACGTACTTAAGCACATTTGTTTTCAAAATAAATTTCAGAGTGTGTGTAACACCCCGTAATTTTCAAAATAATATAATAGTAAGTGTATAATATAATATATATATAACAGATTGTGTGATAGTATAAATTTTATAATGGTGATTATATGGTTATGTGGTTATAATCAGATGTTGTATTAATAGGATTAATAAGTGTAATGGTATATATATGTATAAAAAATATGATGGAAGGGTGCTTATGGGGCCCACGTGAAGTTCATGTTGGCTGTTATATGCATGGGAATTATATGTGAAATGTACATAGGTGGGGGCCCACTCGTGAAGCTAACAACAGCACTCAAAGTGCTGGTTGTATTAGGCGGTGACGACATTCATGATGGGGCCCACCCGATTATTATAATGGGCCCACCCGAAAATGAAGAGGTGAGAATTAAAATGAGAAATTATTACGGTGGAGAATTATGCAAATGAGACCCTAGATTAGACCTATAAATAGCACTCATTCTCTTCTCATTCTTCACACCAAAAACAAAAGAAAAATAAGAGAAAGAAAAGAAAGAAAACAAGAGAAAGAAGAAAGAGAGAGAGAGAGAGAAAAGAAAAGAGAGTAAGAGAAGTAGTGTTCTTGTGCTTGGAGGCTATTGCTAGAAGGAGAAGAGGAGCTAGAAGTGCTTGTGAAGCTAGGAACAAGAAGGAACCTCTTTCTCTTTTGTAGTCTTCATTCTCCAACTAAGGTGGGTGATCTTCTTACGTTCTAATTGTAGGGATTCTCATGTTAAAGAAAAATTATAATAAGTAATTTAAGTTGTTATTAATGTAAAAAGAGTAGTTAAAATTCATGCTAGTATATCATGCTATGAATGAGATTAGTATGGTTGTGATTAAACAAATAATAGACTTGTGATTTAAAGAGTTAAATATTAAGGACCCTGTTAGAATGTTTATGAACTATATGTGTGTTAAATGCATATTTTATTTGGAAAATTTTGATGTAGCAATTTATATTATTAAAGATGGTAAAAAAAATAGCAGTGGATCATGAACTGTTTTTAAAAGCTACAAACTTGTTAGTTGGTAAATGAGAAAGGAAAGAGAAGATTTGATTATTTAGTCATACATGAATAAAGAGAATAGGGTGCATGAAAGATATTGGATCTTTCTCTTTTATTAAGTAAGTAAATCTCTTAGGATAATTTATTTTGTTTATGAAAAGATATAATCAAATCGGAAGAAATGCAATATAGTGGTTATTAAAGAGAAGAAAGAAATTGAAAGTTTAGGGTCATTATCTAAATTATGGTTTTAAAATTATTAAATTAATGTTGAAAGAATAATCTCAGTTTATATAAATTTATTTCAGTCCAATTTGATTAATTAGAGGAATCGAGTTTCTTTGTAAAAGATAAGAAATAACAGAAAATAGTATAAAAACTTATCATTGAACTCTTGTTCGACTGGCGCACGTGGCCTAGTGGTCGGTGTTGGCATTGCCTTCTCTGTGGCCTGGGTTCCAAAACCCGATAAGCTCAAAAATCCTTTTTTTTTGTTATTTTGTTTTAGTCATCTAAGACCCTAGTTTCAAGGTAAAGGGTGTTTATGAGGATTTTAAAACAATAAGTCCACATGGACTTCTTGGTTGGTACTGTGAGGGTTGGGTGCTGCCTGGGGCTTCACGGGTTCAAACCCTAGTGGTGGTTTTTATTTATTTATTTAGTTTAAGGGGTTTTTGGTGAGAAACAAAAATTGGGAAAAATACTATTATTTCTATAAAATGATTTAGAACTTACTAAAATTAGTGTCAAGATTTTTCAGGTATAATTGAAACTCTAAAAAGAAGGTTTGAAATAGAAAGTAAGTAAAGATTTATGTTTTAATATTAAGAAGAGCATGACCCTATTTTACAAGATATATGCTATGTAAATTTTAATGCCTCTTGAATAGATTGCATTTGTTTCTTAGAGTTATTCCATGAATTTTAAATTACAAATGAGATTTATTGGTAGAATGAGAATAAATTATTCATGTGAATGAATTTATCTTGATGTGATTATTCACTTATGCAAATTAAGAGTATTTGGTATATGTTGAAATGTGAATTGGTTATTTGCACTTAAGTTATTAAAGAGATTGTTGTTGAATGAAGTTTGTTCATGAAAAAGACTTGTTATTATTAAAGAATCGTGAATAGTGCTAAAATGAGACATTGCTTAAGCTGTGAAATGAATTAAAATGATGAAATAATCTAGGTTTAAGACATGATTATTAAGGGTATGTGTACCCATAATTCTTATGCATGAATGGTTGAGTTTTGAGTTAGTAAAATCTTGTTACCGGCAAATGTTGAAATAAAAAGAGTTGAGATATAAATTTGAGATAGGGTTGTGGATCTATCTCAGTAGTGGTGATTAAGACCGATAAGAGATAAGACTAATTCTAAGCTTGGAAATCTATTCATATCTTGAACTAAAATAATTAGGCACTTAGGTGAAGATGTAGTAAACATGGGCAAACGTAAGTGGGGTGCTCTATATAGTCGGCGGTGGACTCCGAGGCTATAGACCCAGTTGGTAGACTGAGGTTGCTCCGTGGGAGACAGGTTTTTTATTTAAATCCGGGACTATAAGGACGGGTCAGCGGTGGACTCCGGGATCTTGAGTAGTCGAACAGATAGTTTTGTTTGCCGTCTCCAATGTATATACGTATACCGGGCTAGAGGGTAATTTGTGGGATGATTCGCACGATGTGGGATCTGTTATAATAGTCAGCAGTGGACTCCGAGGCTGGGATTCAAATTCGTGGAATGATCTGAACCTTGTTTATTACCGGGTAGTTATCATGGTGAGGGATCGAGCCCTTTATTATGGAGTGCGTAGGCGCTTGCCCTCGGACCTATGTATTATGGGATGCATAGAATCCGAACAAGTGTGCATTAGTGTCATCCTAGTGTAGAATTGTGTGCATTAGGCATTAAGGCATGACATACACTTATGTTTAGAATAATCACTTTTGACACTTTACTTGTTCATTCAATCTTTTTGTGATTTTGTTAAAGTATGGAGATCGTTATACTATTCCTGGCATAGAGAGGATAGCCGTGTATAACATTTCGTCGGTTGTAATCAACTGACGTGTCCACAGTCTTACATGCAGGTAATGGATGTTCATGAAGCTATAAAGTGGATATGCTGATGCAGTTTTATTTTAAAATGTTGTAAATGTTTCATTGTAAATTTTATTCTTCTGCTGTGTAAAAACCAAGTTGTATATGAACTCTGATGTACTGTTGAAAAAGTTTAAATTCCTTGTAAAATTGTACGAAGTGAAGTAAAGATCCTGTGGAATCTCGAATTCATTTTTATTTGGAATTCAGGGTGTTACAACTTGTGTCTGCACTACAAGCGGCCCGTAACTTGCATTGATGGGCATTTTATTTTCTTTTCCTCTTCCTGCAATTTATTGAATTGCAAATTTTGGAGATCAAGTGTCATATGGTGTAGGTGATATGAGATTCAAGATGTTGGAGTTTTGCTATTATTATTATTTCTTGTTGCTTATTCGAATAATGTATTGCTACTTGGATTATTTTGTATTGGGCAATGTGACCCAGGATTATTGACTTGTTCAGATCTGGTTTATTTGAGATTTATTAAACTTATTTCAAGTAATCCTGTTGATATTTTGATTCATATATGCATGCGTGGTTGACTTCTCTTGCTTCCTACTCTGATTATTCCTGTGAAATATTGTAAAGATCCTGATAGCTTATGGATAATGAAAATCATTCACTGGGCTTTGTCACGTATCTGTATTCCGTATTTTCTTTTGGGAAGTGGGGCATGACACTTCTTTACCACGAAATAAGTACGATCTTTTAGAACAATTACACGCAATCACCAAAGACAACCCACTACATTTAGAAGTGCCGGATTTTCTGTAATGTTCTCGGCTGAATGGTTGATGGGTGCGTATTTACATTTGACATAGTATAAATCGGGGGTCGATTTTATCATCATGAATTCTCGATGGTCCTTCACGGAGTACATCTTCACTCGATGTTGTATAGAATCTTTAGTTGGAAATCTTTGACCTATTTAGAGTTCACCCATGTTGGAAGAGTCGACGGAAGACTGTGCATGTTCATGTATGGTCGCACGAGACATCCCTTCACTCGATTGAGCCTCATGTATAGTTGCACTAATGGACTGATTTGGCAACACCACATTATTAACCGGCACATCAACGTTGACATCATTAACCAGAGCTTCATCAGCATCCTCCTCCTCATCAACTTCAAGACCGTGATCCCCATCTTCTTCCTCTTCTACCAAATCGTTATTTACAACGATGTTGTCAAAGTCTTGCATTACCATGTCGGTGCAGACAATATTTTGTGTTAAGTTCAACGGATGTTCCTGCTCATATTCAATGGTAATAAGTTGTGTTGGAGTTGTGCTAATGTCTTCTTGTGTATTTGGTATTCTTGCATGTGACTCTGCAGATGGTTTCAAACTCGGAGCGCGCCTTGGACTTTCAATAACAACTGGCATAGTATTTGGAAGTCTCATTTGGTCAATATATAACTCCAATGCATTCCAACTACAATTTGGATAAGTGTCCTACCAATTATGGACCTCAGAGAATTATCATTATCTACGGGAACCACCATGAAATATTAACCTTCCCCTTTATCGGCAGCATAACGAGATTTGATTTTGACACTCATTTCACCTCTATCCCAATTAGTGACTTCAAATATCTTATCTATTAGTTGTGAGTATATAAAGTTGCGGGGAGCCCAAATAATGACCGGTTCAAAATCGTTATAACAATATCCAATTTTCGGATCTCTAATTATTTTACCCCCAAAATATAACTAAATAGAGATATCATATTCCATACCTAAACATAAAGATTCAAACATATTCAAGTCATTAACTACTCATAAGCATAACCTATGAATACATATCAAACATATGGTTATAATAATACCTTCTGATATGGCTAAAAATAGGGTGAAATCGGAACCGTCCAAATTGGGCACGAATCTTAAAGCTCGAGGGTAAAATGGTAATTTTCACCTACCGACGGGTCTGAAATGGGTACTGGGTCTTTTCTCCAAAGATCCAATAGCCCACGAACTGTTCCGCCTCAACTGGGTGCGGGTTCTAACCCGCAAAGAACCCAGTCCAGCTGGATAGAATTAGGGTTTATGATTATACTTAATCATCGGCCCTGATCCATTCACTGGGAAGTATGGATTTGATCTTATCTCGAAACTGGTCCCTAAGGCGGCTATAAATACCCCCCACCCCCCACTGTTAACAGGTAATTAATCTTTTACCAGTAAAAGCTCATTCATAATCTTCCTGATTACTGACTTGAGCGTCGGAGGGTGCATCGCCGAGATCAACCCCGGTATTTCGCAATTTTTGCAGGTCAACGGCGGGAGATAACGGTCAAACTCCGGCGAAAAGGTTTCAGGTTTGGCTATTCAACATCCCAAAGAATCCACAAATCTATCTGTTTTCCCCCACACCAATTTCAACGGCAACAGATTGGCGCCGTCTGTGGGAAATCGACGAATAGCAACTCATCCTCTTCCATCGGTTAAGATCACCTCCAACTATGCCACCCAGAAAACTGAGATCTGGAGGGTCCAACCGTGGGCCCACTCCTCCTCAACCGCAACAGGAGGTTCCCCTCCAAACCATCCAGCCGCAGGGGTAACTCCCTCCTCACCCTGATCAGCCCCTGCAGCGGGAACAACCTCCTCTTCAGGACCCTCAGCACCAGTGGGCTCCAGTAGGGCCCCAGAACCACGGTATTAGGACCTCTTGTAACATCTGGTTTTTTTTATTCCACAATTATTTGATTTAAATTATTTTTAAATATGTTTCTGAGTATATTTACCCCTTATTAATTTATTTTATTAGTATTAGAATGATTAAATTGATATTTTGGGGTAAACGAGAGAAATTGAAAATATAGGAGTTTTGATATGAGTTTTCTCGAAGAAGACGAATCTGATTTGACCCGAAATTTTTCTTGGGTATTTTTTCATTATAAGGGGTTTAAATTTTCGAGTTATTAAATTATAGTTTGAAGTTGAAAGTATTTTTCTGAAATATTGCGATATTCGTATATTTACATATTTATATGTATTGCTATCATTTATAACTATTGATTTTGATTACAATTATGCATAAAAATGCATTTCTAATTTTATTTTATGTTTGGAAGGAATTTAAGTACATTATGGAGTGATTTTTACATAAAAAACCCTAGAAGAGTTAACTAGAAGGGTATATATATAACGCTATGGTCAAATAGGGACTTATAAGCAATTTTACCTCCTTATTTACATTTTCCTACCCTTCTCTCCTCCCCCCCATTCTGATTTCGGCCAGAATCAAACCCCCACCACGGACCAACGCATGGGTTTCCAAAACCCTAGCTTTCCAACACAATTCTTCGAGAAAAATTGAGGGTTTTAGCTAATTTGGAGGTGCTCTACTCATTTCCGGAGTCCATTTGCCAAGATAAGGCTTGGAAGGTAAGGAATTATGAAGTTTATTTTATGAGAATATATGATTTTGAGTTCTAGTGTTAGAAAATGATACAGTAGGGTAATTAGGTGATGCTGGTAATTATAGAGAAGGAAGATTGGTAAGAAATTGAGTGGTTTGTGAATTATAAATTAATTAGTGTGTTGACTTTAGAATTTGGATAATAAATAGAATAATTGATGAGTATGAGTTATAGAAATTGTTGTGTATTAAGGGGGAACAATTTAGAATGAGTTTAGTAAAAATTTTATTGAGTTAGAAACCCGTCGGAATCTCAAAAATACGGATATACCATGTATGCACGCCGGGTGTTCGGTGAAATGCCCGAGCGAGATTTATGTGAGAATTTGATGGGTTTGGAGGTATAATTGAGTCTTATTATTATTATTATTATTATTAACCCTCATTCGAGAGATTAGGAAAGAGGAGATTAAAGAAATTAGAAAATAGGAAATTTTCCTAGTAGAAAGCCTCCGATCAATATGTGAGTTCTTGTATTGGGGTTCGAATTTGAAATCCGTCGATGTAGCTCACCTACTTATGTCATTAGTGACGCGTGGGTGAAGACGGATTCAAATTTGGAGGTCCGTAGGTTGAGTTTTGAGTTTTAAGCTAATCGGTTCTATAATTTTCCAATTAGGTGGAAAAAGTTGAAATTCGACAGGCTACCGGGCGGACGTGGGACATCGTTTGCTCGATCCGTCAGGTGAGTATGTTTTATCTATCTATATTTTGCGTTGTGGCCAACGTTTTTTATCTATTACGTAGAAGTTATGCCAAAAAGAGATTTTCAAAGTAAATACGGGTTTTTAGGGGCCCGAAAATGGGTTTTTGTGGTATTAGGAAAATTGACTATTTTAAGTTTATAAAACCTATATTATGGGTTAATGTGACGTGTTGAAGTATAAAAATTAAATTTATTAAACGGTTTATGAATATTTTTACCCCGTGCATGCTTCGTGCATGTTTTTGGGGATATATGCCGATATAGGTGAGTTGGTATATGTGGTGCCTTGTGTATAGGCTAACATGCAATGGATAGAGGTTATGAGATGTAATTAGACAAAATTAGTGATTGTGGTCATGTTTTGGAGACCCGTATATATATAATGCATGTTTTATGCTTATTTTGGGGCATATAGGCCCTTATAGGTGATTTTACTTACACAGAGCATTGTGTATGAGCTAGCATGCTATGGTTGGTTGTTATGGAGTTCAATTAGACGAAATAAGCGATTGTGGCCCTTTCTCTTGGAAACCCACAAAGGTGATGTATGTTTGTGATATATATATAGATGATAATGACTTGTGATGTGATAAAGTATGTGTTTACATTCTAATTATGTTCGAAGTGAATTAATGAGCAATAGTATGATATTATAATGTGATGAAGTGTACATTTTGATACTCTTACGATATGGAATAACATAATGTAGTTCTTTTATTAATATTATAACTTGGCGTATGCCTATATATGATACAATGAGGTAGTGAATAACATGGTATTCTTAATGTGGGATGTTATAGAAAAATAAATATCTTGACGCATTAATATTATGCAATAATATGATATGATGTTTTTATATGTTGAATGACAGGGTGTATGCATAATATGGTATAATGATATGATGGTTAATATTGTGGACACCGGATATGCATCAAATGGTAAGATAAAAGATAAGATGGCATGTGCTAATGAAATGTGTTACTAATTCATGTGGTTAAAGTCAAAGACATGACTCATTGTAAATCAAAAGTGAAATGCTTGTGTTGATAAAGAAAGATGAAATGATTAATGCTATTAACAGATGGTTTTGTTGACCAGTACCTACAGCAATCCTTGGGGTTTGGGCTAGACCTCCTAATACCCAAGGATCGGCTTGGGGTAAGTGGACCCAAACTATGTTTGGGGTAAGTGGTTCCCTCGCTAGTTCGGCTAGGAGGAAGACATAGCCTCGGACGAGTAAGACTCTGTGTGAGCATCGGACCGCGTGTTTACTGGGCTGTCGGCTTTCAGTATGTTGGGATACTGTGGCTCACTGGTCGATGGTTTTGTTGACCAGTACCTACAGCAATCCTAGGGGTTTGGGCTAGACCTCCTAACACCCAAGGACCGGCTTGGGGTAAGTGGACCCAAACTATGTTTGGGGTAAGTGGTTTTTATCGCCCAAGCTATCGGCTTGAGTTCCGGTTATTTCCTCGATGACAGTCGTCGCGAGGCAGTACCCAGTTTATCTGGGGTCAGTGGTTTTTCCCTCTTGGCTTCGGCTGTGAGGAAGTACCCAAGTTCTACTTGGGATTAGTGGTTCCCTCGCTAGTTCAGCTAGGAGGAAGATGTAGCCTCGGACGAGTAAGACTCTGTGTGAGCATCGGGCCGCATTTTTACTGGACTGTCGGCTTTCAGTATGTTGGGATACTGTGGCTCACTAGTCGACAAACTAATAAAATAAATAAGTGTAAATAAGAAGGTGTAAGTAAAGAAAGTGGAAAGTGAATTGTGATTGTGAAAGAAAGTGGTTGTGAATGAAATGAATATGAAGGAATACGAGTTATGAGTTTATGTATGAAAAGAAATGATAAATGCAGCATGTGGTTAATTTAAAATGAAAAGTAAAAGAGACATGTGTTAATATGAGTAGTATGCAGTAATTGTGTAATGAGAATGATTATTAAAGTGAAATACAGGATGATATGTGTTGATACACCTTGGAATTGTGTCGAGGAACTACCCGCCCGCTATTTCTGTGGAATGGTGGGAACTACCTGCCTTGGCATAATTCGCAGGGTGAGTTGGCATGATATTGGTAATGATTAATGGAAATGAAGAATTAAGTAAAGTGAAGATGAAAAGTAATTGAAGTAAATTAATAACCAAGCTATCGGCTTGAGATGTGATGTGATATTACCTAGACTATGTGTTTGGGGTGCGGTGATTATTACCCAAGCTATCGGCTTTGGGGTGTGAAATATTATTGCCCAAACTATGTTTAGGATATGGAGTATAAATTGATGAGAATGAAAGTGAAACTAATGGTAAATTGAGATATAAGTGAAAATGAAAGTAAGTTTAATTCTCCATTAGATTGAGTAGTAACTAAGTGATATAATGAGATGAGAATGGGCTATAAAACATGTTTTTGATGCAATGAGAATAAGCATTCTAATTAGTGATGTGTGAATAATGTGATGAAATGTGAGTAAATTGCAATGGGTAATGAGACGTTATACTTGTGTCATAAGACATGAATGAATGTGGTATTATAAGAATAGATGCATTTGTTTATGATGTGGTACATGATATAATACAATAAAATTAATATCTGTATTATGAGAGGGGTTATGATTAAAGAAAGTATGTTGTGGTATAAGTTTGTGTACCTTGGAAGTGTGTCGGGGAACTACTCGCCTTGGCACAACCTCCAGGATGAATGGGTGAGATAATAATATAATACAAGTAAATGAAGTGCATGGCTAAATAGAGATGAAGAAAAGATGAATATTCGTGTTAGGGAGTTCAAATTGAAAAGAAATGGATTGTATGTGAATTCGTATTATGCGAATGTAAAATGAGGTTATATACGAGGTCGATGTGAAGCATATAGTGAAATGTGTGAAGTATGGGTAATTACATAATTGGATGCAGATTTGAAGAGTATTTTGATATAAAATCGTATTGGTGATGTTTTTATGTTCAGATTTCAGGTTGCATCATATTAACTTGATGTTTGTAAGTTTAATTTATTTTCTTTATACAATTTAATTTATTTATTAGATTAATGGTTATGCTCACACCTAAAATGGCTAACCCCTGTTGTTTTCTGGGGGTTAGGGGGGTCCCTTCTTGAGGGTGGACAACCCTAACTCTCCTGCAGGTTTGCTAGCAGCCCGGTGAGGTAGTTATAGAGTTAGAAATTATATTTTATTGAGATGATAGATTATTTATGTATTTAGTATATAAAGAAACATGGACAGTTGATGTATTATTTTGTATTAAAGTGAACCTATATAGATATAGTGCTGTGATGAGGTAAGAAAGCCCGTACCCACCTCATTGTGGAGTATTGGGTTCTGTGTTTGGTTTTTGGAAAGTGTTCTTCAGTTTTTCTATTACTTATATAAGTTTTTAAAGGAAATTTTATGGTTTTAAATTGATAATTGATATTATGTTATAAGTTTGGCCCCCAGAGCATGGTATTTATATTGCCTGTGTCTGCTCATTTTGGCCTGGAGAGCCCATAATTATATTGCCTGTGTTGTGAGCTACGGAATTTAGAGCAGGATTCCGTAAGCTTTTTGTGTTTCGGAGCAGAAATTTCAGAAAAAATTCTGCCAAAATTTTATTTGAAATATATCTATTTTAGTTGTGTTTAAAAGTGATATAGAAATTGAGAGAATTGAATTTATAGGTTTAGTTTTCAAAAAAAATAAAAAATAAAAAATAAAAAAAATGGGGTGTTACACCTCTCGTCCTCCTCCTCAGAAGCAACCTCCTCATCGGGACCACGTCTCCGTACATAACCCTTCAACCGACTCAATGGCATCTCACAACCCCTGGCCTTCCGATGACCTCCGCAACGTCCTCATCAACCGGCAGAAAGAAGAGGATCTTCGCCGCCGTTTGGATGAAAGGCAGGCCCGTAAGGGAGCCACCCGCCTGGAACGTCCAAATGAGCGATCTCCTCGTCGTCGCGACCATAGGAGGTCCCCTCCTCACAGAAGGCGGAGAGAGTCCCCTGAGTACCATTGAAGAAGACATCACTCTCCCGCTGGTCGGCAGCCCCCGAGGGACGATAACGGGCCTATCACACGAGCCGAATTCCAACAATTCTAAGCCACAATCTTGCAAGCCCTCAACCTCCGACCAAACAACAACAACATTGCTCAGAGGGTCCCTACTCCTCCTCTGGTCCAAAGTCCTCGCCATCGGTCCCTAACTTCCCCCCAAGCTCCAAGCCACCGCCATCACATCCCTAGTCCTCACCATTCCCCTAGCTACCATTGCCGAACTCCACGCTCCCCTTCTTACGAAGATGAGTCCAGAGGCTCACCGGGGTATCGTCAAAGGGATGATGCGGTTTATCGTCGTCTCCACGAGATGGAGAGGTGCCTCGGCCAACTAGATAGAGAAGAAGAATTGAGAGGAAGGACCCTCCGTCCGAGCAGACCCCCGTTTTCTCGAACCATCATGGAGGCACCCATTCCAGTGAACTTCAAGCCCCCTCAGTTCGAGAAATATACCCGGGAGTCAGACCCCGTAGACCACAACGAGAGTTTCAAAGCTCTCATGTTGATCCACCAAGCTTCTGATGCTCTACTATGCAGGACCTTCCTAGCTACTCTTAAGGGTCCAGCTCAGGAATGGTACTCCCGCCTTGCTCCATCCTCCATATTCTCCTTTGAACAATTTGAGACCCTCTTCGTCACCTACTTTGTGAGCAGCCGTCGTACCGAAAAGACTAGTATTTCGATACTCTTTCACAACCAGAAGAAGGGTGAGAAGCTAAGAGATTATGTCAAGCGGTTTACCACGGAAGCTAGGTCCATTGCCTCCCTCGACCAATCGGTCGCTGCAGCCGCCTTCCAGTCCAATGTTCTCAATTCGAGCCCCCGTTCCTTCCTACCGAAAAAGCCCCCGCGAGACTTCTCTAATCTTCTTCTCAGAAGTGAGAAGTACATCCGGACTGAGGAAGATGAACACTGCCCCACATTTGAGGGGTCTTCCTCCGGATCCAAGAGAAAGGCAGCCGAAGAAGAGGGAGCTAAGAAGCTCCAGATGGACAATGGGGGCCAGCACCGCCCACCTCCCAGATTTGAGAAGTTTACCCCGCTCAATGCCAACATTTCCACTATTCTAATGGAGGTCGAGAAGGAATGAGTTCTGCCTCCTGCCCCGAAGATGAATAACCCCGGCAAGAAGAGGGACAAAGACAAGTGGTGCTGATATCATTGAGACCATGGCCACAACACCAACGACTGTCGGGCTCTGAAGAATGAAATTGAAGCCCTCATCCAGAGGGGGAAGCTGTCTAAGTTCGTGAGAAAGAACCGAATCAATCTTCCTCCTCCCCCCAGGGGGCTAATAAGCGTCCCGAGAGGTGCGACGAGACTCCCAAGTTCGAAGAGAATGCATCTTGCACCTCATCCATGGAGGCCCAATGGGAGGAACCTCCAATTCTTCTCGAAAGGCTTTTATTAGGGAAGTCAACTCGGTGCACGGCATACTCCCTTCCAAAGGCCTCAAAGTCCCGATCACTTTCTCGGATGAAGACCTAGAGGGTGTCCGAACCCCCCATTGTGATGCACTAGTAATCAACCTCCACATGGCCAACTTCAAAGTGGAGAGAATTCTAGTGGACAATGGTAGCTCTGTCAACATCCTCTTTCTAGCGGCCTTCCGATGACTCAAGTTATCGCGGGACAGGCTCAAGCCCACCAACTACACGCTCCATGGGTTCACGGGAGTGCCAGTGACTATCGAAGGGGTAATAACCCTCTACGTAACCACTGGCAAAACTCCTACTATCCGGACGGAGCCAATGGATTTCATGGTCGTCGACATCCCAGCTGCTTACAATGTGATTTTAGGCCGACCTGGCCTAGCTACTTTAAAGGCCGTCCCGTCGGCTTATCATCTTAAAATGAAGCTCCCCACCAAGCCAAGTGTAGGGGAAGTAAAAGGTAGTTAAGAGATGGCCCGCAAGTATTACATGACCTCCACCGGGGGACCTGTCCTCTCCCTCGAGACTCCTGAGATTCCCCAGGGGAATGCCCAACCTATGTCCGAACCAGTAGTCGAGCTGGAGGAAGTGCTCTTTTCCGAGCAAGATCCGAACCGCAAGTTCTTCATCAGCAAGACCCTCCCCTCTGCCCTCTCTTCCGACATAGTCCAATGCATCAGAAAGAACCATGACCTCTTCGCCTGGTCGGCTGCCGATATGCCAGGAATTTATGAGGAGCTCCTCGTCCACCACCTAAGCTGAGTATAAAGCCCTTATAATCGGCCTGGGTATGGCACGCAAGGCAGGGGCACAACATCTCCGAATATTCAGTGATTCGCAGCTGGTCATTAATTAGGTCTTAGGAGAGTACGAGGCGCGAGACGACCGAATGGCTAAGTACCTAGCCAAGGTCCAAGATCTCATGGCTTCATTCGAAGAGGCACAAATTCAGCAGATCCCTAGAGAAGAAAACTCCCAAGCAGATGCCCTCTCCAAATTGGCACCCTCCTCCCTTCAGGGTCTCGAGCAGACCGTCCTAATCAAAGTACTCCTGAAACCGAGCATAGAAGAAGAAGCTCCCGACTCGATGGAGTTGTTGCCCATCCAACTCCAGGACTACTGGATGAAGCCTTTGATAGAGTTCCTCAGGGACGGAGTCCTTCCCGAAGATCCTAAAGAAGCCCGTCGAATCCGAACGAGAGTGGAGCAGTACACTCTTGTTGAAGGAGTCTTGTACAAACGCTCCTACACCCAAGTAGATGGCAGACCCTATTTGAGGTGCCTCTCCTCGGAAGAAGTCTTGTATGCCTTGCAAGAACTCCATGAAGGTATAGGCGGAGCCCATTCAGGGTCAAGGTCCCTCGCTAGGAAAGTGTTGAACTACGGGTATTTTTGGCCTACCATACTTTGAGATGCCGAGCAACATGTCCGGCAATGTAGCCTTTGTCAGCAGTTCTCCAACATCCGCCGGCTCCCCCTAGCACAACTCACATCTCTCTCAAGTCCAATTCCCTTCGCAATGTGGGGGATGGACTTGCTGGGTCCTTTCCCACCAGCTCCAGGCCAATTCAAGTTCCTAGTCGTGGCCGTCGATTATTTTTCTAAGTGGATCGAGGCCGAACCGTTGGCTACTATTACTGAGAACAAAGTGCTGCAGTTCTTCTGGAAAAATGTCATCTGTAGGTTCGGCGTACCACGGGTCTTAATAACAGATAATGGAACACAGTTTACAGGAGCAGCGTTCCGATCTTTATGTGAAGACCTCGGTATTCAGCAACGTTTCTCCTCCGTCTCCTATCCTCGGTCAAATGGCCAAGTAGAGAATGCCAACAGGCAGATCCTCTCTAGGATCAAGAAGAGACTAGATAAGTTGGTCAAAGGCTTATGGGCGGAACAGCTTCCAAACGTATTGTGGAACTACCGCACTACGAAATGGACCCCCACAGGAGAGTCGCCCTTCAATCTCACCTATGAGTCCGAGGCTATAATCCCCTTAGAGGTTGGTCTGCCATATCCTTGCCTTATTGCCTATGATGAAGAGCAGAACGCCAGAGAACTCTGAACAAATTTGGACCTGATTGATGAGCTCCGTGAAAGAGCTTCTATTCGCTAGAAAAATTATCGGAGAAGGATTGAGCAGGCCTACAACAAAAGGGTTCGTCCCACAGATCTCAAGGAAGGGGACTTGGTCCTCAGAAAGCTAGCTATCTCATTCCCTAGCCAAAAGAGTAAGCTAGCTCCGAATTGAGAAGGACCGTACAAAGTTTCCAAAGTAGTCCACCCCAGAGCGTATCGTCTAGAAGACCTCGAAGGCAGAGAGATACTCAGAACTTGGAATGCCAACCATTTACTGAAGTACCAAGAGAGCGCCTGAACGCCTCTCTGAGTACCTTCAAATGTCGAGCCATTCCTATAATTTTATTTGTATTTGCTTCTTTACTTTCTCATTGTAATAACGGCTTGCAACTTAGAAGCAGCCGATTAGTAGTTATCAATAAAAGACTTCTTTCCCCCTCGTACTTCTCTTGTGGTTATTTTGTATCTCTGTTTAAGGCCTTTAACTGCTCTTACTCAAACGACGTGTTCGGAGTCCAAAACTTGGCTCGATTCTGCTTCGCAAGCTCGCTCTTAAGTGAGCTAGAAGTGGTTCGCCATTCGGAACTGTTCCCACAACTGTTGAAACTTACTTAAATGACGTGTTCGGAGTCCAAAACTTGGCTCGATTCCGCTTCGCAAGCTTGCTCTTAAGTGAGCTAGAAGTGATTTACCATTCGGAACTGCTCCCACAATCGTTGAAACTTACTCAAACGACGTGTTCGGAGTCCAAAAAGCTCAATTCCGCTTCGCAAACTCGCTCTTAAGTGAGCTAGAAGTGGTTCGTCATTCGGAATTACTCCCACAACCGTTGAAACTCACTCAAACGACGCGTTCGGAGTCCAAAACTTGGCTCGATTCCACTTCGCAAGCTCGCTTTTAAGCAAGCTAGAAGTGGTTCGCCATTCGGAATTGCTCCCACAACCGTTGGAATCTCCTTTGGCAAAGAGTGCGGAGCTCAAAGCTTCGTCTCGATTCCGCTTTCACTCCTTGCTCTTAAGCAAGTTACAAGTACCAATAAAACACGCCAACACAAAAGCAAAGGAGTAAAACAAGCTTTCACTTCCATAAAAGTTTAATGTACAGAGGAACTCAAGTTACAAAACCAAGCTACTCTACTACGAAAAGATTACAAAAACTTAGACATAATTACAACAACTCTTTCAACGCTTCTTCGGGACAGGGACGTTTTGGTTCAAAGACACCCGGGGATGGCGGCGCCTAACCCCGGAGCTCGTCTCCAAACCAACAAACTGAGATGCCTCTTCAGCACTGCCCCTGACCGTGGCGCCAACCGATGCGCCGCTCGACGAAGCAGCCACACCACTTTGAGCGTCAATCGAGCTCTGCCTAATGGCAGGCAAGCGCATTGCAAGCTCGTAAAACGAGATTCCTCTCTCGCTCTCTTCACGAGTACACGGCGTACTCCTGATGTTAATCCATTCAGGCTGAGATTTGAGTCGAGAAACTTCCTCCTCGAGCTCGACGATTCGGTCTTTCAGAGAGGCGTCCTTCATAGCTATTTTAAAGCGAGGAAGCTGAGCGGAGCCTGCGGCGCCAGAGCTGTCGGCTATAATTCGACGGAGATGAGTAACCACGATACTCTTGTCGACCGTAACTCTCCTCAACTAGTCAACCTTCGTCGTCAACTCGTCATGCCCGGCCATTAACTTGCCCACCGTCGCAGTTAATTCAACTTCCTCCACCGAAAGCTCTTCTTCTACTATCTGCAAGTGTTGGATCTCAGCTAACAATTCACCTGTCTCCACTAAGACATCAGATAGCGCTTTCCGAAGCAACTCCACCTCTCTTTCAAGAGGAGCCTCTCGGGCTTGTTTCTTTAGTTGCTTCAGCTCGGGGAGACGCTTCGACAACTTTACCCTGAGCTGCTCTCGATCCAACTCGCTCTTGAGAAAACACTCTCTACTGCGAGAGAGGGCCAACTTCGTTGTTTTCAAATCAGCTCGAAGACGAGCAGCCTCGGCTGTAGCCTCGTTGTGCGGCGCCTCCTAAAAAAATATATCAACACTAAGCTTGTGCAACACTGCTAAACTTCAAAGCAAAAGTTGCTAACACTTAGCAAATCGTCAAAAGAAGTGCTCAACACTTAGTCAAATTTCAGAAAGATTTCAAGTCAAAACAGACTCCAACACTTAGCAAGAATTGCCAAGAACAAGAGTTTCATTTATACCAAAAAAGCAGTGGCCAGTCCGCTATAAGGAAATACATGAAGAACAAAAAAAAATGTACAAGAGCAAGAAGATCAAGGGGCCACCTTGAGTGGTAGCTCGGGAATGGGCACCTCGGTAGACGGCTCCTCGTCCCCCGCTGCTCCGGCTCGGGGGTCGGCCATGACCTGGTCACTGCCTCCCTCCACCACCACGGTCTCGGGGTCGGCAGGAGCATCGTCACCTTCTTGCTCATCCCCTTCCTCTCCATCGGCCTCTTCCTCCTCTCATTCGGATTCTTCCTCGGCGTCAAGCTCGGCGACCGGACCCCACAGCCTGTACCCCGATCTATCGAAGCCGGGGACCCGAGCCTCGATGTGCTCGAGCGTGGTGGCGTAAGATTGCTCCATGTTGGCCGCCATGTGCTTCTTGGCCTCGGCCTCAATCTCCGCCCTCACCGTCTCCACGGCCTCGGCTTGTAGCCGCCTCACTGTCTCCAAGGCCCTCGCCGCTTCGGCCCTCTCCTCAGCTGCCTTGGCGACCTCCAAAGCGAGTTTCTCCCTCGCATGCGCCAGAGCCACCTCAAGGTCAGCGACCTGGGCCACCAAAGTGTCTGAGCGGCACTACTCCATTTCAAGCTGCTTCACGGCCTTTGCCCTCTCCGCTCTGGCTTTGTCGCTGATGGCCTTCAACTCCCTCTCTTGCTTGGCATATTCCTCGAGAAGGTGGCTGAAGTGGCATGTGGCCTGCAAGGAGAAGCAGTTAGAACACGACAAAAGCCGAGCTAAAGACTTAGAAAATTTTCAAGAGAATTTCGAAAACAGCAAAGAAGACTTACCGACATAAGAGACCTAGCTACTTCGAGGGCATCGTCGCCTGTTGACTTACCGATAGTAGCGGGGCTCGATCTTACTCATCATGTTGATCCGATACAGACTCCGGAGGATGACGAGCTGTGGCTCCACCTTGGCTGTTCGGCATTGGAGC
Organism: Hemerocallis citrina; assembly: GCA_017893485.1. Taxonomy (NCBI): domain Eukaryota; kingdom Viridiplantae; phylum Streptophyta; class Magnoliopsida; order Asparagales; family Asphodelaceae; genus Hemerocallis; species Hemerocallis citrina. Next base: position 121,397,010 of record CM030366.1, read on the forward strand.
AGAAATCCGAGCACATGTCGCCACGTGTTTGGCATGAACTGAATAGGACTCAGCCCATACCACCGGAGGACTTCGGTCACGAAAGGATGCAGAGGAAAACGCAGGCCGACGTTCAAAGCGTCGTAGGCGAAGACGCAAGTATCCGGCGTGAAGGCTGTGCATGGTCGCAACCCGGGGCTGGGGAGAATCAGTGTGTACTCCGGGGGAATGGCGAAGCCTTTCCGAGTCCGAAGTAGATCTCGTTCGGTTAGAACCGAAGGGATATCGTCCACCTCGGTAACTTCCCTCGAATCACTCTCCTCGCAGGTTTCTGAGCGACCGTAAACAGCCTTGGTCAGCAGCTCGCCGCTGTACTGCCTTATCCCCCCATGGCCGGACAACACGGTCGGCATCCGACCCAACTCGCCTACTCCTCTCACCGTCTCCACCACCATCTCAACGATCGATGACTGAGTCACTACCTTCCCCTCTTCTCGACCGCAGACGACCCTAATAACTCCTTCCCCTTCCATCTGTTCACCACTCCTCTCCCTTCCTCGTTGCTCCGACCCCCCGAGGAAGATGCCTCACTACCCGAGGATACTCGTGACATCTCGTCGAATATATATATATATGGTTAAATAAACTGACCTTGATGTGACGTTTACGGTCGGAAAACTTCGCCGAAAATCGCCTGGCCCTCGAGACAGCTAGCACAACCACCCTTGAGCTCAAATCTCAGCTAGCAGAGCAACTCGAGAGCGAAAGTAAGTTTCAAGAGTGAAAAGTGAAAGAATGAGATAAGAAGTGAAAGGGGTGAGAAATTATAGCCAAAGAGGCAACTGTTGGGCTTTTGTAACGCTTGGGGGGCCATTAAGGAAGGCTAAACGACGAAATAAAGAGAAGCAACGATTGCGACGGTTCAGCCTTAGCCACGTGGCTCGACAGCTCGTCATGAGTCGAGCCACCGAGACATTCTGCCAAGCTACCGGGGCACCGACCTCCACATTTGGAGAAAAATGCCCCCGAGCAACTCCTACCTTCAGATTGTCTCAAAATTCGTGTCGAAACATGATGAGCGGCACAGATCATGTCACGCTCACAAAACGATAAGATAACATTTTCTCGTGATCTGAACCTCTAACCTTGAGATCCGTGCCATGATGGATGCTCCAGATCCAGCCACGTGGCTCGACAGCTCATCATGAGCCAAGCTACCGGCGCACTGACCTCCACATTTGGAGAAAAATGCCGCCGAGCAACTCTTACCGTCAGATTGTCTCAAAATTCGTGTCGAAACATGATGAGCGGCGCAGATCATGCCATGCCCACAAAACGATAAGATAATGTTTTCTCATGATCTGAACCCCTAACCTCGAGATCTGCGCCATGATGGATGCTCCAGATCCAGCCACGTGGCTCGACAGCTCGTCATGAGCCGAGCCACCGAGGCATTATGCCGAGCTGCCAGGGCATCGACCTCCACATTTGGCGAAAAATACTGCCGAGCCACTCCTACCGTCAGATTGTCTCAAAATTCGTGTCGAAACATGATGAGCGGCTCAGATCACGCCACGCCCACAAAATGACAAGATAACATTTTTTCGTGATCTGAACCTCTAACTTCGTGATTCGCACTGTGATGGACGCACCAGATCCAACCACGTGGCCCAACAGATCGTCCCGAGCTGCCGAGCCACCGGGGCATTCTATTGAGCTATCGAGCTACCGAGCAGCTATGATCGAGCCACCGAGCTACCAAGGAGCCAAGGCCGAGCTACCGAATAGCTAAGGCCAAGCTGCCGAACAACCACGGAAGAAAGGCCGAGCTGCCGAGCTACCGAGTAGCTGTAGCCAAGCTACCGAGCTACCAAGGAGCTAAGGCCGAGCTGCCGAGCAACCGAGCAGCTATAGCCGAGCTACCGACGCACCGACCCTCACATTTGAAGAGAAATGACTGCTGAACTACCTCAACCATTGGATCGTTTTAAAAGTCGCGCTAGAACATGATGAGTGGTTCAGATCACGCCATGCCCACAAAACGACGAGATAGTGTTTTCTCGTGATCTGAACCCCCATCCTCGTGATTCACGCCATGATGGACGCTCCAGATCTTGCCACATAGCTCGGCAGCTCGTAACGCGCTGAGCTACCAAGCTACCGAGGAGGGCTGGCCGAGCTACCGGGGCACCGACCTCTGCAAGTGGAGAAAAACGCCGCCGAGCTACTCCGGCCGTCCGATCCTCCAGAAATTCGCATCGCTGGCTGATGGAAGGCCCAGATCGTGCCACGTCATAAATCGGAATAAAAATTAATTTTTTATTTATTAAATTCGAAATATTTATTTAAAAATTGAGAAAAAATGATTAAAAAATTCAGGAAAATTAATTAAAAATTCTAAAAAATAATTATAAATCCGGGGAAATTTTTTTGAACCCCTGAGTAAATAATTATTGCTTAAAATAATTAATTAAGGCTCCCAAACAATGAATCACCACTTCGCAAAATTAAATAAATGGTCCGAAAAATGGATAAAAATTAAGAAAAAAATCACCAAAAGTCCAGGAGAGCTCAAGAACAACTCTGAGCACGCAACTAGCTCTGAAATTCACCATAATACTTCATACAAAGATTCGACACCCCTCATTTGGACTCCGATACAACTCCGCAAGCCATTAAAACAGTAAAACTACTACTCAAAGGCTGATCAAACTCAGTCTTCGAGAGTGGAGGGCTCGTGATATGGCAAAAAATAGGGTGAAATCGGAACCGTCCAATTTGGGCACGAATCTTAAAGCTCGGGGGTAAAATGGTAATTCACCTACCGACGGGTCTGAAATGGGTACTGGGTCTTTTCTCCAAAGATCCAATAGCCCACGAACGGATCCGCCTCAACTGGGTGTGGGTTCTAACCCGCAAGAACCCAGTCCAGCTGGATAGAATTAGGGTTTATGATTATACTTAATCAACGGCCCTGATCCATTCACTGGGAAGTAGGGATTTGATCTTATCCCGAAACTGGTCCCTAAGGCGGCTATAAATACCCTCCATCCCCTACTGTTAACAGGTAATCAATCTTTTGCCAGTAAAAGCTTATTCATAATCTTCCTGATGACTGATTTGAGCATCGGAGGGTGCGTCGCCGGGATCAACCCCGGTGTTTTGCACTTTTTGCAGGTCAACGGCGGGAGATAACGGTCAAACTTCGGCGAAAAGATTTCAGGTTTGGCTATTCAACATCCCAAAGAATCCACAAATCTATCTGTTTGCCCCCACACCGATTTCAGCGGCAACACCTTCAAATTAGACCGTATCTTGGATAGCTTGAAAATATGTCGTGGATAGGAATGAGATGAGAGGGAGAGGGAGGAAGTAGGATTTATGAAGTTTGAGAGCACTCCAATACTTGGGATTTTTTGTTTTGGGGATCTAGGGTTTGTAGGTTTCGGGAGTGAAGAGAGAGAGAGAGAAAGGAGATCGATTGAGAAAGGGGAAGGAGAAGAGGGGGCCACTGTTTATATGCAAAGAAACTAATAACTGATGCCGTTATTCAAAATAACGACATCAGTTATGAGAATGCCATTTTTGGAAAGAACAACATCTATTATAGGATTTTCAAACTTGCAATTTTTTCTCACAATTGAGACTATATGCTTCTTCAAATAAAAATAACCTATGCCATTACTCAAAAAAATGGCATGGGATTTTTTTTAAAAATAGATGCAATTATTGGAAAAAACGGCATGTAAGTAACTTATGTCGTTGTTCTCAATAACGTTTTTTGCTGACGTGTCCAAAACTGGGTCAGATCGCTAATTATTTTCGGAAGTGGGTCAGAGCGCCAAATATTTTCAAAAAGTTGGTCAGTACGGCAAAAAATTCTCTTAGCACTCCCCCTCACACATCTCTCATTCTCAAGTCTCACTAGTCACTGCTCTTGTGTTTGTCTAAAAAAAATATTATAGTGGATAGTGTTAAAATATCTATATAATAAAACACAAAGAAAAACTATTAAGTGGCTCCCCTTCTTTCCCCCACAAAACCAAATCCCCCCCCCCAAAAAAAAACTAAAAAAACTCTTTACTTTATTACTATTTCTGTCTTCTCTCTTCACTTTTTCATATTTCTCTCTCTCTCTCTCTCTCTCTCTCTCTCATTCTCTCTCTATTTATTTAGAAATTTAGATTTTCAGATTTCAGGTTTGTAAATTTTCAGATTTTTTATACTTTTTTTATTGCTCATGTTATATTGAAAATAGGAAATATTTCCTCAATAGTTAAATTTCATCATTTTCCACCCTCAAAGTTCTAAGAAGTTGGATTTTACACCCTCATTTATATTTCAACATGTACTAATGGAAACATGTACTTTTATTTACAACTAATTATTGTCATACTATTCAAACTTGAGCTACATAATTGTTGTTTAACTGTTTACAAGACTTTTCGTATGTTGTATCGTTCCAAAGACGTGCCAAAGGCACGTGACCACGAGCAAATATAGTAGTTTGATATGGTATGAGCTGTATATTCTGTTTTCTAAGTTATAGATTTCCCCAAATCTCTCCTTTCCTTAATCTTCTCGTCAATCAATTGTATCCTCTCTAAGAAAGTAATTTTATATAAAGAGATAGACAATAGAAGAAATAAATAAGAAATAAATATAATTTTCCCCACATGTGATTTCAATATGGTGTAAGAGCCTAAAATATCACAGGCTACGTGAAGAAGAGGCGATATTCAGCCTCACCGATCACTAACCTCTTCCCTGACTTCGGATCCAGATTCGAACCCGAACCTCGAAACCCCGAATTCATCTCCCCAAAACCCCGACATCATCCATCGTCTTCATCGACAGGACCTGTCACCGATCAACCATCGCCGACTTTCGTAGCCGTTGTTGTCGTCCATCGCTGTTGAAGCCGCTGCCGTCGAAGCCCCTCGCCGCTACCCGAAGTTGTCTCCGTCGAAAGCCCTCACCGCCACCTGAAGTCGAAAAGTCAGATCAGATCCAATTGCTCTCACCGCCGCCCGAAGTCGAAAGCCCTCACCACCGCCCGAAGATCTGAGTTGCTGATTGATCCAGATCCTGATCTTGGTTTCTGATTGATCAAATTAGATCTTGATGTTTATTTTTTTGTTGTTTTGTTTTTCAACAACACCATGGGACAAACTGATGGATCTTCGAACACTAAGGCTAGTACATTGATTATTGTAAAATCCAACAATTCTGGTTTTAAAGCAAGGATAATTCTTGATGAAACAAACTATGATGTCTGAACTCAGTTGATGGAGATACATATTACTGGAGGTGAAAAGATCCAGTATATTCGAGGAAAGAGTGAAATTCCTGATGAAGGTGATTCCATCTATGATAAATGGTATGCTGATAATCAGAAAGTTAAAGCCTGGTTATTGATGTCCATGAAACCGGTGATCATGAAGAGATACATTAGATTGTGTACGGCTAGTGATGTTTGGAATGCCCTAGCAAAGGCATTCTATGATGGAACCGATGAAGTTCAAGTATTTGCTTTAAACCAGAGAGCATTCTCGGCAAGGAAAAATAGCAGGTCACTATTCGTTTATTATGGAGAACTAACTGAAATTTTCTAAGAGCTTGACCACCGTGACAAGGTGATCATGAAGAATCCTGATGATGTTGAAATATATCGGAAATCGATTGAGCGCTTGCGGATTCATATCTTCTTCGCATAATTGGATGTTGAGTTTGAACAGGTTCGAGGAGAAATCTTGCGAACAAAGCACTATGAACAATTCCTCAGAACCCTCTGATGTAGCTGCAATGGTGGCTCAGAACTGTTCTTCAAAAGGCCACCTAGGTCAATCTGGACCAAAACTACCTTATGAGTCGAGGAAGTGTACTCATTGTGACAAGATCGGTCACACGAAATCTCGTTGTTATGAGATTATTGGCTACCCGGAGAACTGGGATCATAGCAGGGATACTCGGAAGAAGACCTACTATCGCAGTTGGAGATGCTGGTGGAGCTGAAAAGGGGGTTGGACAGGCCTCTGCATTAGTTACAGCTGCAGGTAATAATGGTAAGGTATTTAATATTTCTGTCTCTGTTATGAATAATGCATGGATAATTGATTCATGAGCTACCGATCATATGACTTTTGATTTTAAACAACTCCAAACCTTACAACCATCCACCAAATCAAGTGTGTCCACTGTCAATGGAGATCCTACCATCGTTACCGGTGAGGGTTCCATATCCCCAAAAAAAACCTAACCTTAGATACAGTACTAGTTGTGCCATTCTTAAATTTAAATCTGTTATATGTTGCTCAAATAACTACTGTCCTACATTGTATTGTAATTTTTTGGTAAATAACTAATGCCTTACTACTGCCTTATTGTGTGTTTAAGGACATTCGGACTCGCAAGACGATTTGTTATGGGGTTAGACACGGGAAGCTATACTACCTGGACTTGGTATCTGAAAGCTCAAGCAAGTTGACTCAAGCTCTATTTATGGAAGAATACGAGGGGGAGAAGAAGAAATCAGAGATTTGGCTATGGCATTGACGTCTAGGGCATGCTTCTTTTGGTTATTTGAATAAATTATTTCCAAGTTTATTTTCGAAGTTGGATGTTTATAATTTTTGGTGTGATGTGTTCGAAGTAGCAAAAAGTCACTGTGTTTCTTTTCCTCCAAATTTAGATAAAAAATCTTTTCCATTTATGATTATTCATTCTGATGTTTGGGACCCATCCAAAAATACTACTTTTGGAGGAGCAAAATGGTTTGTGACATTTATTGATGATTGTACTCATATGACTTTGATTTGTTTGATGAAGTCTAAAAATAAAGTTAGTGGCGTATTTCAAAAATTTCACAAATGGATTATGACTCAGTATAAAGTATAGATTCAAGTTCTTAGGAATGATAATGGCGACGAGTACCTGAGTTCGAATATGCAACAATATTTGGTAGAACATGGAATTGTTCACCAGACTATATGCTCGTATACACCTCAACATAATGGGGGTGCACAAAGAAAAAATAGACACTTGCTCGAGGTGGTCCGTGCTTCCCTTATTCATGAAAATATGCCACTCATGTATTGGGAGGAAGCTCTTGCTTATGTTACATACTTAATTAACCGAGTTCCTTCTCGTATCCTAAACTTCATCATGCCATTTTAGGCATTAACTGAAGCTGTGAATGCACCAACAGTCGTCAACTTGCCACCTCGTGTGTTTGGGTGTGTCACATTTGTTCATCTTCATCAACATGAACGAAATAAGTTATCTGTTCAAGTTGTTCGATGTGTTTTCATGGGATATACAACGGATAAGAAAGGGTATCATTGTTATCATCCACCAACTTAAAGGATGTTTGTGACTATAGATGTTGTGTTCCTCTAAGGTTGAACTTTAGAGGGAGTACCGAAGTGAAGTTCAGACTCTTGCTTATGAAAAAATAGTTACCATTCAGAGTGATACCATTCAGAATGAACAACTAGATACAATAGGTGAAAATGTAGATGTAAGTAGTGATGATCACTTGAATAAAGATTTGGTTGAGGGAGATGATCTCCACGATTAATTGCAATTAGTGTCGAACCTCCTAGAAGATGAGCCGTCAGGATCCATGCCATCGCTAGAGTCATCGCCATCACCAGCACTGTCAGAACCCCAAAACCAATTGTAAGAGAACCCCCAAATCGTACTAGAGGTATCCCAAAACCTACTTATTAACCTGATCACATTAGTAATGTCAAGTATCACATGAGTCGTTATGTGTCCACTCACTGATTATCTAAATCATATAAGTCATTTGTGAATCAATTATCTGTTGTATCTATTCCTATCAGTGTGCATGAAGCCTTAGCCAACCCAAGGTGGAAAGTAGATATGGATGAAGAGATGAAGCCCTTGAAGAATAATGCAACTTGGGAGATAGTCGAACTGGCAGCAGGAAAGAAGCTGGTAGGATGCAGATGGATTTATACCATGAAGTGTAAGTCAGATGGTTCAATAAAGCGATAGAAGGCAAGGTTGGTTGCTAAAGGGTAAACTCAAACTTATGGAATTGATTATGATGAAACATTTGCACATGTGGCTAAGCTCAACACTATTCGAGTTCTACTATCACTTGCTGCAAACCTTGACTGGTCGTTGGAGCAATTTGATGTGAAATTTTTTTTTGCATAAGGAATTGACAGAAAGAGGTTTATATGGATCTACCACCATGATCAAATAGACCAGTCCAATACAGTAATAAAGTGTGTCGGTTGAAGAAAGCACTGTATTCGCCAAGAGCTTGGTTTAGGAGATTTACAAAATCAATGAGGACATTTGGATATTGTTAGAGTAATTCAGATCATACTATGTTCCTGAAAATGAAATAAGGTAAGATTACTGCTCTCATTATATATGTGGATGATATGATAGTAACTGTGAATGATCATGAGGAGAGAAATTAATTAAAAAGCTACTTGTCACAAGAGTTCGAAATGAAGGATCTTGGCCCTTTGAGATATTTCCTTGGTATCGAACTTTCTCGCTATAGAAAGGGTATATTTCTGTCGCAAATAAAGTATGCTCTAGATTTGTTGAAGGAAACAGGAATGTCTGCTTGTTAGCCTATTGATACACTGTTAGAAGAAGGAATGAAACTGTTGAATGATCCTTATCAAGTCTCGTGTGATAAGAAGAGATATCAGAGATTGGTAGGATGACTAATGTATCTTGCAAATACGCGGCCAGATTTTTCATATGCCTTAAGTGTGCTGAGTCAATTTATGCATGCACATCGTGAACAACATATGAATACAGTGATGAGAATCCTAAGATATATAAAGTTTTCTCCAGGAAAATGGGTCTTGTTTGCAAAACATGATCAGTTGAAGGTTAAGGCATATATTAATGCTGATTGGGCAGGATCTGTTGATAATAGGCGCTCATTTCAGGATACTTTATTTTTGTTGGAGAAAATTTAGTTACATGGAGAAGCAAAAAAGCAAAATATTGTTGCACGCTCTAGTGCAGAGGCTGAGTATAGCAGAGTAGCACTGAGTATAATTGAAGTTTTATGGCTTAAACTTTTGTTACAGGATTTATATTGTGGTCCAATTGTGCCTATTAAGGTGTATTGTGACAGTCAAGCGGCAAGTGATATTACAGCCAATCCAGTCCAACATGATAGGACGAAGTATGTAGAGGTGGATGGATTCTTCATCAAGGATAAATTAGATGAGAAAATTATTGAGATATCTAAGGTGAAGTCAGAATACCAACTCACGGATATTCTTACCAAGGCAGTTTCGAATCTGCTCTTCTTGAAATTTGTGTACAAGTTGGGCATATTCAATATCTTGCGCCAACTTGAGGGAGAGTGTTAAAATATAGTTTGGTAGGGTATGAGCTGTATATGTTTCCTAATTTATAGGAAACAGATTTCCCCAAATCTCTCATCTCCTTAATCTTCTCGTTAATCAATTGTACCCCTTCTCCAAAAAAGTAATGTATATATAAAGTGATAGATGGTAGAAGAAAAAAAAAAGAAAAAATATAATTTTCCCCAAATATGAATTCAATAGATAGTTACTTAGTTAGCATGTGAACTTTGCATGTTTTTCTTACAATAAGTGTCATCTGACAATAGACACAGAGATCGTGGAGGCTTTCCCAGTCTACTAGTATCATGGCCATGAAATAGAGATTTGATATACTTTTTAATTACCAACCAACAGATGGCTTGAACAATGCAGAAGATTGACCAAGGATGTGCTAGTTTCCCTATTTTTATATCTGCCCCCAAGGGATGTTGGAATGTTAAGGACCATTTTGTCCCATATCGGTTATATGAGTCGCCAATGTGGGGTTGAAATAAACTTGAGTTCCCTCCCCTTAACAGCTAGCTTTTAAGGGTGAGTTTGCCTGGGTTCGTTTCAATTGGTATCAGAGCAGGTCCCATGCTCTTAATCTGCGGCACTCGGAAAGGGCTACTTAGGGGTTGGGATAGGGCTACCTAGAGGCTGGATTAAAATTACTGGTAGATCTGGGTTGGGCCAGTGTCGCTAGAGTGAAATCCACTGAAAGTCGAAAAGAGCTACCTGGAGGCTGGATTAAAATTACTGGTAGGTCCAGGCTGGGCCAGTGTCTCTAGAGTGAAGCCATCCGGTGCCCTATAGTGTGATCCGTCGGGGATAGCAGGATCTGAAGCGTGGTGGTTTGTTATGGACCATTTAGTCCCATATCGGTTATATGGGTAGCCAATGTAGGGTTGAAATAAACTTGGGTTCCCTCCCCTTAATAGCTAGCTTTTAAGGGTGAGTTCTCCTATGTTCGTTTGGCTCGAAGTGGACAAGAATGATCCTGAGACAGCTTTCTTACTCTCATTTGAAGCAACAACAGCTTGGGTAGAGTCTACGACACAAATGCAAGCACAAGTTGGGCGAGCATCGCATGGTTTGCGGAGATGCTCGCCTCTGTTCCTGACCTTGGTTCTAAGATGGAGAACATACAGATCCATGGCCTCAACATACAGATCCTTTTTTGCTTGACTCTCTGCATACATTCTGTCATGCCCTGCTTCACATTATATAGAAACACAGGCACGTAACTGAGGCCCAACGAATGATATAAGTATATCAACTCATATCATCCATAAGCTGTACAATACCAGCAAGCTCAACAATATAGTAATAATCACAGGAACAAGAATGTAATACAATAACCAATATCTGAGATACAAGAACTTACAATAAGTCCGAGAATAAACAATCCAGTAAGTAGTTCGCCAAGTTCTTTCAGTATCTCATCGATGTACATGTATAACATTTACTAAAAGAAAAAAAGATAGATGGTACCCGTTAGAGCATGTAACGGGCTGCAAGCAGTACAAGCAAAATAGAAACAAGAACAAGGAATATAGCAAAGAATAGAAAATCATGTATACAGGAAGCAAGTCATATAACGGAAAAATACAAACATATAAACGGGGATCAAGTGTAATGCAAGTGACAATATATAAACGGACTTCAATATATAATCAATCGGTTACAAGGAATCATGTAACGGAAAAATGTGTCATGTAAACAAGAATCTTGCAATTTATAAACAGGAATCATGTAAACTTGAAACATGGATCATTCACGTGCTCAGTGTTAATCTTAAGTCTATGTATTCCCCGTTCCTGCCAATACGTATTTTCTTAGTATGTTCTGTATTTCGACTATTTATAAATTCATTGGTGTTAAATTCGTTTTGGGTCTTTTATTAAAAGTCTTTTTATTTTATGTTGTTTTATCAAAAATTATATTTATTTCGAATGATGGTGCATTCCAACTTTATTTTCTATTCCTATTTGGTCGACTATTTATATTTTAGCCCAAATCAAATATATTATTATTATTGTATTATTTTAATAAATAAACCCGAATACCATTTTGTTATATAATTTTACTATTATTATTATTATTATGATTATTATTTTTATTTCTTGATTATTTATTAAAATTCATCTATTGAATTATTTTATTATTTGACTTGATCTATTATTGTCTTGGTGAATTCTAACCAATATTAATTAATTATTTTAAATAATGTTCAAGCGCAATCTTATATTCTTTATAGCTGTATTATTTATTAATATTGGAAGCCCAACCAATATTATTGGTTTTAGTATATTTATTTGAAGCCCGAATTCAAATTCAGACTATTATATTATTATTAGGAGGAAAACCAAGTCTCAACCCAACTCTATATTTTCTATTTAATTATTTTCTGTCTATTCTATGAAGCCTAAGCCAAGCCCACCAATTTAAAACCCAATCCCCATACAAACCATCAACTGCACATCTCTCCGTATTTTCTGATTCTTCTCTCACGTTCTCCCCCTCTCCCCTGTAACAACCAATCATCCACACTAGTATAATGCACGTGCGATGCACGTCTATAAAAAATTTAATCATTAGGCATCATGGGATGAATTTGTATATCGTATAAGAAAAGAAATAATAAAACATTTAACTTAAAAAAATAGCAGGCTTAAATAATAGAATATATAAGTGTGAACGATTATATAATCAAACTTCAATAATACATTATACGATATACAAAATTCAAAATGCATTGTTAACCAAACCCAAACCCATATAAAAAAGTAAAAGGCGGTAGTTGTCAATGTGAGCTTTCTAATTGAATAACATTTCTTTGTAGACAACATTTCTTGTGTATGTTCCATCTTGCCCGGACAATTTTCCTTCACGAATAGCTATCTTGGTGGAGTTCATTGAAATTCCTCTTGACAAAGCCATGTAAAGTTGCCCATGACTGAAAACATGATCTTTTAAATAAATCCCCGCGAACGGTATAGTTTGTCCCTGCGCTTTATTTATGGTCCACCGAGACCATTCATCTTAACATCACAGGACCTTCAGGTAAGCATTTTTCTCTGCACTATGAGAATGTGCATGATTTATGAGTTGAATTAATGCACTGATATCAATTCTTCATGTCATTAAATTAATTCAACACATTTATTCAACTCATAAATCTATACACCCATATCAATGCATGAAGAATTAATGCACTGATATATAGGGGCATGAAAAAAAATATATAGGGTTAAAAAAAAGTATAGATATCAGTGCATTCAATTAAATGGTTGTTCCTTCAAGATGATATTAATTAATTAATTTATGTTAAGATTAAATGTTTCTTCAATGCATGAAGAATTAATGTTAGCATATATTAATCTGAGAACACCCACAGTGCATGAAGAATTAATGTTAACATATATTAATCTGAGAACACCCATATCAATGCATGAAGAATAAATGTTTTTTTTCCGAGAAAAGTATTGACCTTGTAAATGGTTGTTCCTTCAAGATGTCAAGGCAGATGCTCCCATTGCTGTTAAGATGCTCCGATTACATTTTATACCCCTATAGTTTTTTTAAGCCCTTTATGTTTGTGAGGGTATAATAGTAAAAAGCCGCTAAAATAGGGGTTTGCTTAATAATAGTATAGATAAATCTATACACCCATATCAATGCATGAAGAATTAATGCACTGATATATAGGGGCATGAAAAAAAAAATATAGGGTTAAAAAAATAGTATAGATATCAGTGCATTCAATTAAATGGTTGTTCCTTCAAGATGATATTAATTAATTAATTTATGTTAAGATTAAATGTTTCTTCAATGCATGAAGAATTAATGTTAGCATATATTAATCTGAGAACACCCACAGTGCATGAAGAATTAATGTTAACATATATTAATCTGAGAACACCCATATCAATGCATGAAGAATAAATGTTTTTTTTTCCGAGAAAAGTATTGACCTTGTAAATGGTTGTTCCTTCAAGATGTCAAGGCAGATGCTCCCATTGCTGTTAAGATGCTCCGATTACATTTTATACCCCTATAGTGTTTTTTAGCCCTTTATGTTTGTGAGGGTATAATAGTAAAAAGCCGCTAAAATAGGGGTTTGCTTAATAATAGTATAGATTATTTTCTCCATAATCCCATTAATCCCTCTCCCTATTAATTAATCAATTAATACCCTAATTAAATATCCCCTCTCTCCTCACCAGCACTCTCTCTCTCCGACTCTCTCTTTCCCACTCACCCTCTCTCTTTCTCTCTCTCGCCCTCAGTTTCTAGGAAAACCCAACCGACGCCCTCCACCTCGCCTTCACCATCGTCACCCCCTACCCCTTCTCCTTCCTCTGTTTCGACTCTGAAGAAATCGAAAAGACCCCCCCCCCCCCCCCCCCCCCCCCCCGTCGAGCCAATCGCCACCACCGCAAGCCACCACCTGCACCTCGCGACCCCGATCACTGTTGCACCCCCGCCATTACCACCATCGACCTCATTGCCCCACCATTACTCCACCGATCAACCCCCCTGCATCCCGCTACATCGACTGCAGCCACCTCCTCGACCCTGTCCTCCATCCACCTCGCCTCTATCTTCACCGTAGTCTCGCTGAGCGCCCCATCGCCACCCTGAGCACTCGCAGCCGCCCTCACCACCATATTCTCCACCCTGCCTCATTCTGCTGCACCAATCGACCACCGGAGCACCAGTCGACCCCCTTGCTCGCCATTACCGCTCAAACCACTGCATCCTTCGTCGACTGCAGAAACCCATCCCACTGCCTCTGTTGTCACCCTCGTCATCCTCACCGTTACTGCATTCAGCAACCGAACCCATCGAAGCACCTTCGTAGACCCCCCGCACCCTGCTGCTGTCGTCGACCACCGTAAGCCAGTCGACCGCCTGAGCCCTGCTCATCTAGTCATCTCTTTGCCATCAGTCTCCTCACTACCACACTTCCACCTCTACACCACCGCAGATCCCCGAACGCCACCTCTTCACTATTGTTGCTATGCTTCTTACTGTGGTTCTGGGCATGTGTGTTGCACATGCACGTGTTGCTGTTGGAGATCTTGCTTTTGCTGTTGCACGTGCTCTGCTCGTAGTTGCACGTGATCCGCCGTCAGATCCTAATCCCGTTATTCTCATATTCGGTTAATCTTCGCGTGAAAGGTAAGTCTCCTTGAACACAATTGTTATTCTTGTTCAAGAAGTTGTTTGAATTCCGCAAGTAACTCCATTCTTTATCGTATTGTAATTGTTTGATACCCCTCAAAGGGTATATTACGGATTCATCGGCGAAACCAAGTAGTACTTCCCTTTTCACGCCATATCATTGCATCAATCCCAAGCTTTGTTGTTCCCGTATGCATGCACTACACGCACATGAACTAGAAATACTCATATATAGGTGTTACAATGATTGAATATATATCGATTGAACTTGTGGTTGCGACTTGATTTATAGTAGTGTTGATTTGTCAGGTGGATTATAGGAATCCACCTTAATTGCTAATATTAATGGTAGTTCAATTCATGTTATAGGTATATGCAGGTTGATTACTTGTTGATCGCGTACGAATTAGGTTTTCTACTGTTTTGACTGTTGTTCCATATTGCAATAAGTTTTTTTCAATGTTTCTGTTAAAATCAATTAAAACTATATAAAAATAAATTGTAGCATCATTAATCTAGTTTCTAGAACATTCGACGGATCTAGATTCCGATTTATAACTTGAAAGTTATCGCATCTTTTGTACTGCTGACTTTTGATTTCCAGAATTGCTGTTTAGTAACACACTGACATGATTTATAATTTAAATATGATGTTAATAGTATGATTTACACATGAAATTACCAGGAAGTTGCTAGACATGTTTAGGGTTCACTTTACAATTGTCATAAGATTTTATATTGAATTTACAGTCCCGTTATGCATGCAAAATGTTAACTCTAGGTTGCTGCCTGAATATGAAACCAGTAAAGAATGAAGTTTTACACCTATTTTTTCTAATTTTAATATGTCGTGTGTATATACGTTGGAACCGGTAGGATGTCTAGTTTCTAGAAATCCTGACGGATCCTGATTTGCTTGCCCGGTCTGTTTTTGTACAGCAACGTCTTGCTGTCCAGGAATTGCATTCTTCATGTTGATTGTAAATTGTTTAAACCTTGCATTGCACCGCATATTGTTCATTGTACAATCCTTGACACATCATTCATATTGTTTCTTGATACTTATTCCATTGATTGCACATTCATGTTCATGCTAATAAATTAATAACAAGCCGGGGTATAAAGGTCGACTTGGTAGTGAACAATCAGGGACTGTACTCGGATGAGGGGCCCGTGTTTCCCTATATTGTTATCATGTGATCTTGTGTTCTTGTGATCTCGTAGCATCTTGTGGATAAAGTCTTTTCATGGATGGTGGATTGTGGATTCTCGTTTCTGTTATTGTGCCGAGTATATGATCTATAGAGTTCACCACTTTAGTCTAAACGTTCACTGCTTATATGCACCGAACCTGTGGTTTGGGACACTGTACTAGGTGCATTAGATCAGATAATAAAACTTGATACACCTATGATTGACACTGCATTGACCCCGATTATTGTTACCAACTTGAATCTTGTTATTGTATTGTTACTCGTTAAATTGTTGACTATAGTTCTTGCCTGGTTTTTGACATTGTTCATCGACAATTGACATAGTTCTAGATCCTTGTTCCTTGATATTGCATGTCCTGGTTATTGTTCCTTGCTTGTTGCTGCCTGCTATCCGTGACTTGCTCTAACGGACATTTCCCCACTCTAGACTATGAGCTCGCAGGTACATAGGAAGAACTGCCCGAAGGACTTGGTGAACAGACCTTCTAGGGATGGGAGCTAGATTACTGGCCTGCACTAATTGTCTTGTTCTTTGTATTTAAAATTCTAGCTTTATCGTTGTTTTCATACTTTGTACTTCGTGCTTTGTTGACCCAAAGTTTATTCTTTACAGTTGTTGGTTATTGTTGAGACATTTCATGAAGTATTTATGTTATGGGATTCCTTTTTAAGCATGTGTGGTTGTATTTGTTTTGAATATTGTTGAGTTAAATATTACAGCTTATGAATGATGCAAATCATTCACTGGGCCTTGGTTACGTACTCATATTCACATATTTTGGGAAGTGGGCGTGGCAGTCTATCAATCTTTTATCAGTTCTAACTAATGCACGCAATCATGTATCCCATACCACAGGTTCGGGTGCATACAATCATGTGAACGTTTAGACTATAGTGGTGAATTCTATAGATCATGTACTCAGGTCTTCTCATGACTATGAAACTTGATCGGTAACTTGCTCAGTAAACTTGGTTAGTAAACATGTAATATGGGAAACATGGGCCCCCTTCCTAGTACAGTATTTGATATTGTCCACTACTATTTCTTTTCCTTATTACCCCGGCTCGTTATTCTTTTACAATAATTAAATATGAACAGTAAACATAATCGATAAGTACGAACGGTAACATGATCGGGAAACTCGGACATGCAATCAATACGATCAATGAGAACAGTATCAGAATATAATCAAAGATGTGTCAGGGGCTATGCAATGCATGTAATATACATAGTTCAATTCATTAAATATATGAAATAACAGGTTTATATGCAAACGGTAACAAGGCAAGTTCTAGACAGCAATATGTTGTTGTACAAACACTCACTTTTCCATTACTACATGAAAGAGAATCAGGTTCCATCAGGGGTTTCAGAAACTAGACTCCATGACGGTACCAACGCATATTTACACGGTACATTATCAATAGAATAGCTAGGTCAACCAGATAGTTCGTTACTGATCTACTGTTTAGGAAGCAGACCAAGGTCAACTTTTTATATGTAAAAAATTAACTTTAAATTCATTTAAAAATCTTCCAAAAATTATAAATCGATTCATAATCATGTCTAGTAATATTCCAGTAAATATTGTCACGCCCCACTTTCCAAAAACACGGAACACAAGCGCGTGACATTGGCCCAGCGAATGACTTGCGTCATCCATAAGCTATTATTGTTCAACTCAACAATATAACAAGATAGATACAACCACGCATGCAAGAAAAATAATAACATGAATAACAATACTTGGAATAAAACATGAAATAACCAAATACGATAATCCAACGTCTAGAAACAAAAATAACAATCTCCGGATCAAAAGCCCATAATACAATGTTAATAAAACTCAATACAAGAAGTCCAATAAAATAACGATCAATCTAGAATCAAACATTCTTTAGAAAGAATGTTCTCCAAGTCCTGCCAGTAGCTCTCCTTGATCACCTGTGAACCCCATCTAAAAAGAGGAGAAAATTGTCCTTAGAGAAAGTCATGGACAGCAAGTAGAGAAAGCAATGAACAATGAAAATACGGTATAACAATGATTTCAATAAAACAATAGGAATCAATAACAATGGACGATAGCAATAATCAATATCAGTGGTAACAATGCGATGGGTATAACAATAAACGATATTTCAATATTCGATGTTAATACTCAATGGTCGATGTTAATATCAATAACAATGTTCAATATCAATAGCAATGACGATGTTCAACATGTAGTGTCAATATTGTGTCAATTTCTAAGTCTATTAGCTTTTAGCCTAATTAATGCACGTACTACTGCGTCCCATACCACAGGTTCCGTACATACAATTATTGTCATTTAGACCTAAGTGGTGTACTCTATAGATCATGTATTCGGCAACGATAATCAATATTCAATAATCACGATTCAATATTCAATGGACGATACGATAATTCGACAATGATACAATACACGATAGATTGGGTTACCATCGTAAGCCACAATCAATTAATAAAACAATAGCCGATAACAATATTTAAGGAAATGCGGGCCCCTCCTCCGAGTACAGTCTCTACATTGTCTACTACTTAAGTCACCCTTAAACTCCGGCTTGTTAAACATTTTATCGATGCAATTAAATATATTATGCAATCAGAGAAATTTGATGAACGATGGTATCAATAGAAATCAAGAGTACGATCAATAGGAGAGATGCAATAAGAGAATATCAAAAGTGCAATAGATCATGTAATGCATTTATTACAATCCAATTCAGCAATTATAATGATATATACACAATCATATTCAGTAAACATGGGAAACACAATTCTAGACAGCAGGAGACAACTGTACCAAAATCAAGTTTTCTACTGTTACAAAAATCCAAAACTAGATCCGTCAGGATTTCTAGAAACTAAACTTCCCAATGATTCCAACGCATACTCACAATACAGATTCCGATAATAGTAGATAGGTGAATTACATTATTCTTTACTGATTATAAGTTATGACTGAAAATCAACATTTAGTTGTTTCATTAGTAAAACCAATAAAAATCCAAATTTTAAATCATCAAAAATGTCTATTAAGTTCCTAATCATGTTAACTAATAATCTGGAATTTATTAGGACAATATTTTAACATTAACTTAGCTTTTTAATATTTTAAACATGAAGAAATACATGAATCAGGAATTCTGGAAGTAAAAAGGCAGCAGTAGTAAAAACACCATAACTCTTGCAATAAAACTCAGAATTCAAATATTTTAGATGTTCTAAAAACTAGAAACACTGTGCTACAATTTTCATTTAGAAAACTATAATTTTTTTAATGTCAAATACTGGGTAAAAAGAATCTCACAAGTTCCAGGCAGACAGTGAAAATCAGGGTTCGACATATCTCATGAAATAAAAACGATCTAAACATGATGAACTTCAACTCAATATTTAACAAATCTTAGATTCAGCATGGTAAACACAATGAATAATACATCCATACACTAGTTTAACATCAAACAGGCATCAATCAATTATTCAAGCACAACAACCTAATAACCAATTCTACAATAAATTTACTTGTGCAGTGTCATGCATGAACAACTTCTATTATCAATACTATGTGAATGCATGAAGGATTCGATATTTTAGAGTCAATAATGGCACGAAGCCAAGAATATCTTGTGTTAGCTCGTGTAAACCCTCAATATACTCAACGGAAGATAAACAGTATAACAATACAATAAACAATCGGGATCTACTTGTGGAGTTTCAGTGAAAGCTCGAATGCGATACAATAATGGTTCGAGAGTGAAAAGTGACTTGCCTTATAGACGATTATTCGATAGTTAATAGAATAATGGGATTAGGATCCCGACGGCGACAATACGTGCAACACATGTAATCAACAACACGTGCACCACCCGTAGAAGCAAATGCATTAAGATCCACAACACAAACGACAGAATCCACCAAAAAGCAAATAATGGATCTCCAATAGCCAACAGCGGATCCAAACAACAAACAGCGAGATTGACGGTGCTCGGTGGTGCTGGTTCTGTTGCGATGATGGAGGCAGCGGCTTGGCGTCGGTGGTAATGGCGGGAGGTAGTAAGCACGACGATGGGGAGGAATGGTGACGAGGATGGGATTGCTGTGTGGTGGCTCGACGGTGGAAGGATTCAGGCGATGGTGTAGTCGATGGCGGATGAAGATGGGTTCTCGAAAACATAGGAGGAGGGAGATGAAGGTTCGGGGGAATTTAGGCAGCTATTGACTGTTGTGGGTTCGCTGGCGGCGACAGTCGCAGTCGGGGCTGCGAGGAGCTTCGATGGTGGTAGAGTTTGGTGGAGGAAGAGGGAGTTGCTTCGGGTTGGACGACGGGGAAAGGTGGAAGGCGAGGCGATGGCAATGGTGACGGGAGTCTAGGTGGCGAAGTGCGGTGGGGGTTGAGTCGAGCGGTGATGACAGGACGAGGTGGGCTCCGGAGTGGTGGAGGTGGTCGATGGGTTTGAGTGGCAGGGGGACAGGGCAATGGTCTGTGGTTGAAGAAAGAGAAAAAAAGAAACGGAGGGGGGGGGGGGGGAGAAGATGGAGAAGAGAGGGGGTGTGTTAATATACCAATAGTATTATAATGATTATAATAATGGGGAAGGATTGAATGGCTGGATAATAGGAATTTAAATTTGGGGGTTACAGGATGAGATAATGGGGGTTAATATTTGAGAGTGAATAGGAGAGATAGAGGGAGAGAAACATGGAGATTGAGGGGATTGGACTGATTAGTGGAGATATGAAGGGGTTGTGGGTTAGTGGATTTGGGTTGGATCCAACAGAGCTGGGCTTGGGAAAAAATTAGATAAATAATTAGGCTAGCAAGATAAAGATTAATAATATTGCAAGAATAATAAATTGCAACAAAAATGCTCACAACAAGCCCAGGGTCCAAAATACAAAACAAAGAAAGGAACAATACCAAATACATCAAAAATCCGAACAACCGGAAAACATGGGTTACAAATATCAAGTCATAATTCACCTATTAACATGACATTTTTAATTTGTGAAATATGTCGATGTGCTATAAGTAACAATCTAGAATGTGTAGACTTAGTAGTACGAAAAACATGATAAATCATTATCTACAACTCGGAATTTGAATCCGTCGAATGTTCCAGAAACTAGATTCCCAAGTCTACAAATATTGTGTGCAAAGCTCTAATTAATTTAAACAGTAGCTAGGTCAAAATCTAGCTACAAGTTACAGCAACAGCAAGACAACAATTTGCCAATTCAAATTGTAACTGTTCTTACTTGCAAACATGTGGTTTCAAATCCGTGTTTGTGCAATGAATTGGGCACAATGGAAACTATGAACTTTTGATGGCATCGAATCATGGAGGCAAAAGAATTTATTTGATTCAGTATAACGACTAATGGGAACATCACGAAACATGAATACTACAAGAATAACAGATTATAAATGCGATGTTCTAATTACTAATTGTGGGAGATCAAACAATCTGCTTGTACGGAACAGTAAAATGTACAAGGTATTTGCCTTTTGTGACGATTATTCTGACGGTGACAACACATGTGCAAGCCATGGAAAGGCAAGAGCACGTATAGGACACGGCGATCACAAACAGGGACAACAACAACCACAGTGAGGGGCAACAGTAACAACAACGAGAGCAATTGCGACTAGAAGCGGCAGCAAGTAACGGGGCTCGGGTCTGCGAGTTGTCGGCTAGAGGAGACAGGAGGGGCTTGGTGGTGCAGCGATAGGGTGAAGCAGTGTTGGGGACTGTGGCGGGGATGGTGGCACGCAGGTGGTGTGGCGGGGCTCAGGGAGGTGACGGCGGTGCAGGGGGTGGCTGCTGTAGCGGCATTGACAAGGAGGAAGGAGATGGCGGTGGCGATAGGCTGCTGGCGATGGGTTCGAGGGTGAACAGGGAGGGTGATGGAGAACAGGGGATCGGTGCGTCGAGGGGTGGAGGCAGGCAACGAGTAATGGTGGTGCGGGGTGGAAGAGTGGAAGGTGGTGCTCGGCGGAAATGGAGGAAGGCGGAGCGTCGCGAGGAGGCAAGGGTGCAGGTTCGGGACCGTTGCGATGGTGGATCGCAGACACGGGGTGCTTCGATCGGTGACGGTGGAAGAGTAGCAATGGGTTCGATTGAGAAGAGGCGAATATCGATGGGGGCGGAGCTCAGCAATGGTGGATGGATGATGAGGTGGTTATCGACGGGGTACTCGAGTTTTGTAGGCAGCAGCAATGGCGAGGTTGAGGGTGGAGACTGAGCTACGAGGAGAGAGGGAGACGAGGGGCATTGGAGGTGGATGGCAGGGCGATGCGGAGGGATGCTCGGGGTGCAGGCGCTGTGGTCGACGGTGGTGCAGCGATGTGGGGAGAGAGTGTTGGCAACGAGGGGAGCTGGCGTCGAGTTTCAGAACAGTGGAAGAAGACGAAGAGAGAGAGAGAGAGAGAGAGAGAGAGAGAGAGAGAGAGAGACGGGGTCTGATAGATTAGGAGGGGATTTGGGGGGGGGGGGGATTAGTTAGAGATAATAATTTGTTTAGGGGGATTATGGGGTGTAATTAGTGGGCAGTTAAGGAGATTAAGGTGGCAGTGGAGAGATCTGGGGAGATTTGTATACTGATAGTTGAGACTAATGGGTTAATGGGTTTGGGTAAACAAATGTGGGCTTGGGTTTTGGGTTCATATTAAATTGAATTTGGGCTTAACTCATGGGCCTCAATAAAATAAGTAAATAAGAATTAGAAAATAAGAATGGATTAAGTTGGGCTCTCAACATTTTAAATAAATAATCAACTAGTAATATAATAGAATATATTAGGATTTAAAATGTGGGCTTGTAAGATAAATAATTAAACAAATTATAGAATGGATCGGGATTGGGCTTCATAATATAATAAAGAATTAAATGATTTATAGAATGGGCTAGGATATTAAATATATTATGGATTAGAATTGGGTCTGGATTTCTTACAATAATAATAATAATAATAATAATAATAATAATAATATTTGTATATATTGAAATTTCGGGTTCTAATAGCATAATTAAATATCCAAAAGAAAGAAATCGGTTTCCAAAAGAATAATATGATTTATTTAGAAAACTGGATTACAAGAATACGAAGAAAATAAAAGTAAATATAATCCGTACAACCGGAAACGAGGGTTACACATTCCAATATGTTGACGAAGAACCTCTATTTGTTCATCAGTCATGACTCTAATTGGACAAGCCCCAATCCCATCACCCCCATTGCCATTATCAGCCCTTTACATTTCGTTTGTCTGTCATTAGATTCATCATTTCAAGTGGTGGTTGTTGTTATAGCTTTTTCCCACTCCATTAATGAAAGCATGTATGAACCAGGAAGAGAAGATGAATATATAGACATTGTATTTGTAACTTCCAATGCAACAAGCCACCTCTTCAACAACAAAACTTTCATGCACTGTACAAGTCAATTGTGCTAGTTTAGTTGGACATCTTAAGCAGTTTTCCAAGGAGGAAATTTTCAGGATTTCTCCTCCACATATGAACTTTTTAAATGTATACTAGTCAGAACTGCTTTCTCGACTATCATCTACATTGGATGGGTCCAAAAGCTCCTCTTCAATACCCTCAATTATTGTAGTTCCTAGTGCTGAAACTATTAATGGTTTATTCTCTCTCACATTTGCCGTCTGACTCTTCTTTCCACTTTTCTTCGGAGGTTACTTCCTATCAGTACCACTTTATAGCATCCACTACAAACTCCTTCACGGTCTTCACTCCTCCTCTATACTCCTCCCACCAATGAAACCAGAGAAGTAGACATTGCTTTGATGCATTTTCACAAACAGTTGGTGAACTTATCTTTGTAATATTCTTAGCCAACATGATCTTCTCCTCATTTTTCCTAACTATGCTAACATTCACTGCCTCATGTTTGATCTCTTGTTGTTTCCAATTGAAATCATCCTCTACAATCCCCCTCACCATGAAATCAACAATCACCTCCTCTTCACTTGCTACAGTGTCCTCCATTACTTCTCCTTCACATTCTTCAATTGAAGGTTGCACGATTATCAAACTATTATCTTTCGAAGTCGAATTCTTCCCTTTTTCTGGAGTTGGCATTTCATCAAACACCTTAGATGACTTCTCACTACTATAATCTTCAACTTCAAGATTCAACAAATGGTTACAAACTACTCTATCTCTATTCTTTCCAATAGCAATAACAACATCATTCACACTCACTTCAACTACAACAATAGAACTGTTAGCTCTCCCATTTCCTCTATAAAGATGAAATCTAGTAGAGTTAAACTCACTTCAAATCTATTGTTAGCAAAACAATTGAAATACAAATCGTAATCAAACAATTAGTTGTAATGGTATCTTTTACAAGAACAAGAACTCCAACACCAATTGCAATGTTACTCATCATCACCCTCACTGCCTTCATTTTCATCTTCCACTTCAAGATTATTAAGCTTTTGAACTTTCTCCTCCTTCTCACTTCTTTGAATTTCTATGTTACAAAAAGTAGAAAGAAGAGTCAGATGGAAAATGTGAGAGAGAATAAACCTTTAATAGTTACAACAATAGGAACTACAATGATTGAGGGTATTGAAGAGGAGCTTTTCGACCCATCCAAAGTAGTTGATAGTCGAGAAAGCAGTTTTGACGAGTATATGTTTAAGGAGTGCATATGTGGAGGAGAAATCCTAAAAATTTCCTCCCTGGAACTGCTTAAGATGTCCAATTAAACTTGCACAATTGACTTGTACAGTGCATGAGAGGGTTTTGTTATTGAAGAAGTGGCTTGTTGCGTTGGAAGATACAAATACAGTGTCTATATATTCATCTTCTCTTCCTGGTTCGTACCTACTTTCATTAATGGAGTGGCCAAAAGCTATAACAACAACCACCACTTGTAATGATGAATCTAATGATCGACAAATGAAAGGTGAAGGGTTGATGATGGCAATGGGGGGTGATGGGATTGGGGCTTGTCTAATTAGAGTCATGACTGATGAACAAATGGAGGTTCTTTGTCAACATATTGGAATGTATGCAGAGAGTCAAGCAAAATAAGCCTCGTTCTTGATGGAGTTTGTTTCATTTATATTCTGAAATCCTTATATTTCCCTGCTTTACAGCTCAAAAATGATTACTTCTTGCAACATCATCCTATTAATAATTTGCCAAACTTGGACAAAATTGAGGTGTTGAAACTAATTGCAGAAGGGTTGAGAATGGAAGAGAGGGGTGTTTTTAGCAAGCTAGTGATGTGTGATGATAGCGATTTGATGTTCAGGTTAAACCATTATCCTCCATGTCCTCTTCTCAAAGAATTCAACTGCAACTTGACTGGGTTTGGAGAGCATATAGATCCACAGTTTGCAGGTGCTGACAACTGGGAGGTTCAGGGTAAAGGGCCAAAACGTCTAGGAGCCTTGTATGTGACTTGTGAGTTATTTAAAGAATATTTCAAGCTTGGTACAGTTCATCTCTGTCAAAATGTTATAAGAAGTATCGAAACTGCTCGAATCTTTGATTTTGAAGAGTTCCCCACTAGAGATAAGGTCACCTACATGTATTACACAGGGCATCCGAAAGTCCTTAATGAAAACTTTCTCGGTGTTGATCAAAAGCTTATGTATGCTTTACAACATTGAATTCTTCAATATGAGATGATTTTGAAGTATCACATTCCAGTGAAGCTTTCAATTGGTATACTTCCCAAAATGCAGCTTCTCAATAAGTACAATCTGACTGAGTATGCAGATATCTTAAAAGCATTTCTAAGGGGTGACGTCTGACTTCTTAGAAGAGCACTTCATGAGCTTGAAGATCAGTTCTTGAGCTCTGGCATGTACCTTGTTCTTGAGAAGCTAGAGCTACACGTGTATCAGAAATTATTCAAAAATATATGGCACGCCTCGCTTCCCAAAAGAATACGGAATACGAGTACGTGACAAAGCACAACGAATGATTTTGTCATCCATAAGCTGTAAGGATCAACTCAATAGTAAACAGAAATATACAACCACGCATGCATGAAACAAATCTCATAATCAAAAGAATTATTTGAAATCAAATACATAATCCTCAAATAAAACAAGATCTGAAAAACAAAACAATAAACTTCGGGTCAAACAAGCCCAATACAAAGTATCAAGTAGCAATAAGGAAAACTAATAAATTCGAAACAAAAATAAACTAAAGCATAAAAGATCACAGTCAAAAG
Organism: Hemerocallis citrina; assembly: GCA_017893485.1. NCBI lineage: Eukaryota > Viridiplantae > Streptophyta > Magnoliopsida > Asparagales > Asphodelaceae > Hemerocallis > Hemerocallis citrina. The sequence continues at coordinate 121,422,989 of CM030366.1, forward strand.
CTTATAACACTTGATCGCTTACTCCTGCAGGTAACTCGTCTCCGAATCCTATATATTTATCATTGGAAAGAAACAGGGAAACAAGAAAATAATCTTCCTGTTAGTGCAAGCTACAGACCGCAAGTAGTACAAGCAAAAGGTACAGGAGCGAGGATATAATAAAGAACAAGAACCAAGATATAATAAGAAACAACAAGAGTCAAGGAACATGAAACAAGATGAAATCAAGTATAATGCAACTAACTGTAAACATATGAACGGAGGACAACAACTTGTAACTGGAAAACATGTAACGGTAACGAGTTCATGCAGCTTGTGAATCAAAATCATGTGACTTGTAAAACAAAATCATGTAACTTGTAACGATACCAGGTAACTGCTAGACAGGGATATACATGTGCTTGTGTAAATCTTAAGTCTAGCAATCTTTTATCAGCCTAACTAATGCATGTACTACTGCGTCCCATTCCACAGGTTCGATGCATACAATCATGTTACGTTTAGACTCTAGTGACAAATTCTATAGATTCATGTACTCGGGTTGCGCAGTGGTCAACCATATCATGTAACCAAATCATATCATATAATCCAAATCATATCATATAACCAAATTAGGTGCCACTATTATGGGAAACACGGGCCTCCTTCTGAGTACACTCTCCCATATTGTCCACTACTAGGTCTTACCCTTATACCCCAGCTTGTTACTTTTTATTACAAAATAAACATGATCATGAGATAACGAGGACAAAATCAGGAGAGGACAAGAATGTATCAAGAGCTTATATAATGCAAGGAACATGTTCTGGATCGCAAAATACAAGAAACAACATGCAAATATTTAAACATAGCAAAATACCAATTATGGATAGCAAGACGCTGCTGCACCAAAAATGGAATTTCTGCTGCTACAGAAAAGAAAATATGGATCCGTCAGAAGTTCTAGAAACAAGACTCTCTGTGGGTTCCAGTGCATATACACAAGATATATATAAATCACAGAAACTGGGTGCAAATTCTTATTCTTTACAAATTTTGTGTTCAGGCAGCAGGTTATAGATTGTGTTTATATATATGTATCAAGTTTGAATACTCATCAAATAATTCCCAAAAAATTCAGGGTGATATCTACCCATGTCTAGTTTTAGAAAATTTATTTCACATTTTAATTTTTCTGTTAACATGTTCTGTTTATTAATAAATCAAGGTGATACACATAAATTTTGTAAATCTGGAGATCCAGACCTAGCAGTACTAAAAGTCAAATATCTAGCAAATTATAAATCAAAATTCAAATTTGTCGAATGTTCTGGAAAATAGACACATGGAGCTACAATTCATGTTTAATAAGTTTTAATCAATGACAAACAGAATCAGGTCAAAACTGAGGTTCTTTACTGAACTAGTATGCAGGCAGCAATTATATGATCATGTTTTCATAAGTATATTAACTCAGAAAAATTATCAAATAATTCTACAAAAATTTAGGGTGACTCCTAAACATGTCTAGCCATATCCAGATTAATATCAAGTCTAAATTTTACTGTTAGCATCTATTTTAATCAGTAGTTCCTGCAAAAAATCTTGTAATCAGAAATCTGAAAATTTGGGACATAACAGCAGTAAAAATAAGATAACTCATAAATTACAAATCGGATTTCAGATCCATTAAAAGTTATGAAAACTAGACTCAGAGGCCTACATTTCATATTCACAAATTTAGTTATTATCTCGATATTAACAAGGTCTAATTCATCAAGCCAAATCAGGTCAGCAGTAAAAGAAGTTTCTTTGCATGAATTGTAACATTTATATCAACTACGATGGATCCAAATTAGTGTATAATGCAAATCGGGCATTCAAATCAACATGGCATGTTCATTCTCAAATCCATGAAAGGGAAAACACAAATAACATGTCAACACAGGAACAAAATATCTATAACTCATAGTGATTCATAGACATGCATTCATATAAAAAATTATATGTCTAGATCTAACCTATGTTTTTGTTGTGGGTGTGACAATGAATTTTTTCTGATCCTTTATGATTACGGAGTGGATAGAAATGAACCAAATGAGTAGGATCAAGATCATCAATGGGTAAATATAAAGAACGAGTCACAATGAATAATCTACTTGCGGTATCTTAAAAAAATGCTTGTACGGGGAACAAGAAAATTCGTACAAGATACTTGCCTTACGAGATGATAATTGCGATGAAGATTAGAATAACGGGACTATGATCCTGGGCAACAAGCATGCAACCACGAAAGCACGTCTAATACATGTGCTCAACCCAATCAACAAAAAGTGCTCCAACCCAGCAAACAACAGAAAAGGCAGTAGCAACGACAGCCAGTGCGACGGTAGCGGTGGGTGATCGCCGGTGGTGGTGCATAGGCACAAGCAACGAGGATCTGCAGGGGCACTCGGGAATCTGAGGTGGTCGCAGGTGCTGGCGATGAGGTGGAGAGGGAAGATGGGTTCGAGCGGAGCCGAGGAGGTGATGATGAGGGTCGGAAATGGCGAAGCTGTTGATGAGGAGGAAGGCGACGGGATTGGAGCAGGGGCTCGCGGGGCTGGCTCGAAGTGGTTGCGGAAAGAGTGCAAGGTGGAAGATGGGTGAACAAGGGGGTTTAGAAGAGGCGGTTGGGTTAACAGGGTGATTAGGTTTGAGATGATTAGGGTTAGGGGGTTAATGGATATATATAGGGGATTAGGTTAATGGGTTGTGGGTAGCGGGTACAGGTTAAAATAAGGTAGAATAGGATAATGGGTTATTGGGTTTCGATCCAATAGGTAAATGGGTAAAAAAAGTTAAATAAATAATGCTATAATAATATAGTAGTACAAATAAATCGAATAATATGGATTAAATTAATACTCAAATACTAATAAATACAATAGGATATATGGATCTCACAAAATAATTAAGACTGTATACGATTTGGATTAAAATATAATAAAGAGCAATATAGTAGTACATATTAATTTATTAGATCAAATAGTATACATAAAATCCATACTCCAATAATCATAAAATATAGATCAAGATCAATAGACTTTCACAAATTAATAAATAACGAAAGATGAATTTTAAAAAACATTCAAAAGTAATAATAATAACAAGGGAAAAAGGGGTATGAGCAACTTGCTCATTTAGTAAATAAGCAATTGATGATGTGGCATACATGTGATTGGAAAAGCCTTAAAAGGGTTAGTTGTCCAATGTATCACATGCATGCCACATAATCAATTGCTCATTTACTAAATGAGCAAGTTGCTTATAACCCTTTTACCCTAATAACAATAATGATAATATATATATCAAGATGGGATTTGAGTTTAAACAAATTTATTAAAATTCAAATACTAATAATATATTTGATTTGGGTTCAAATATAAATAGTCGATCAATTAGGAAAAGAAAATAAAGTTAAATACACCATTATTCAAAACAAATATAATTTCTGATTAGAAAAGATTTTAATAGAAGATCCAAAACGAATTTAAAAATAAAAATGAATTTTATAAATAATCAAAATATAGACTATATTCAGAAAATGTATTTGCGGGAACGGGGGTTACAATATATATATATATATATATATATATATATATATATATATATATATATATATATATATCATTCAGAAGTAGAAGGATCCCAGCAAAGCACATCAAATTAAGTTGGAACTTATAGTCAAATCTTTAAAATGGCTCGAATTGGACATGAATGATCCTGAGACTGCTTTCTTACTCTCTTTTGAAGCAGCAATAGCTTGGGCAGAGTCTACAACACAAATGCAAGAACAAGCTAGGCGAGCATCGTATTGTCTGTGGAGATGCTCGCCTCTGTTCCTGACCTTGGTGCTAAGATGGAGAACATACAGATCCATGGCCTCAACATACAGATCCTCTATTCCTGGGTTTCATGGCTGCAGCTACCAGGAAGCCCTACTCATGAACTTGAGTCAAGTTCATTCTAAGGGGGAAGGATTTGTTACGGTTCAGGTAGATCTGCATGTGTCAAGGTAGAGTTAATAAGGTGTCGGAGATGGATTCAGATCAACTATTAGTTCGATATTTGGTTAATCAGTTGTATCAGGTTTTTACGTGTAATACGCATTGTTTTTCATATGTTCTTAGGGCGGGAATTGTGTAGGGTCACTGTTATAAAGCCGGTAGACGTTTACATGATTTGCAAGTGTTTCTTCAAATGTAACTGCATATAAAAGGTCATTGTTGAATGGGAATAGAATCAAGAATTGAATAACAGATTTTCCCCCAAATTATCTTCTTCTTTTTCCTCAGAAACCCTAGATTGTTTGTCAATGGCGTATTCAACTCGAGCTTGGAATTCAACCCCTAACATGGAACTGCTTGGTTATTTCTTGTTCTTCATCATTTTTTCTTTTCTTTTTGCAAACTATCTATGGATGTTGGAATGACTTCTAATTTCTATGTATCTCTAGATTTTATTTCATTATTCTCTGGATTTTATTTCATTATTTTTTCTTTAACTAAATATGTTGTTATACTCCAGCTCTTAATTAAAAAAGGGAAAGAATCCTAAATGTAATAGATCACGGATATCCATTGCATGACCGCACGTTTGATGTCTAATACTCACACAATCTCAACTTTAATTCTCAGCAAAGATGTATGAATAAATTGTACTAATAGTGAGTTTAAGATAGGCATGCAGGACTGAAATTCTTAGTATATGCATGTAAGCTTCACGGCAATTGTGTTAAACCTAGGACCCGGGCCGGCTCCCTAGTAAAGGCAGGGGAGGCGGCCGCCTTGGGACCCCGATTTTTTTCAACTTTAGGGGTCCCCAAATTTTTTCTCTTATATCTGTAGTTACGTATTTTGCTCGTAAAGTAAAATTACAATTTTTACAATTGTTATTAGGAGCCCCAAATTTAATTATTTGGGCCTTTATTTTTTTAAAATTACTTGAGCTAGTGATTGTTTGATTTTAACTTTTGGGGTTTTTGTGGACTTATTGTTGATTTATTGATTGAATTTTGTATTTCAAAATCTCCATTATACTTCAACACTTCAATGCACTACACGACCCGACCCTGACCCGCACACTTCAATACCCTACACTCCAATCCATCTTCAATCCACCAGTTTTTCCCCAAATCTCACACTTAAATTTTTGCCCAATTCCTAAATCCCAAAATCAATTTCTGCTTCCATCACCAACAGTCCAACCGACTTCATTCTCCATCACCTAACTCCTAAAGTCCTAAGCTAAATCTTAAACCCTAATTCTAAATCCAAAATCAGAGATATTTGCTTCCATCTCCGACTCTTAGTTTTGCTCTTGGTGCTTGCTGAGTTGCTCTTGTCGTTGTTGTTGCTGTGGACATGTGGGCATTGTGGGCGCGGGTTGTTGTTGGTGATGCCGCTTGCTGTCGCTGCTGTTGCTGTTGCTATTGGTGACAAAATGGTAGTCATTTCAAACCCTATTTTACTTTTCAATATGATTGATTGTTTCATTTTTTTATTGTTGTGATTCTTAATCTACGGTTTAAAAGTAATAGATTAAGGCATTGTTTTATTGTTGCGAGTCTCAAGCCAGGGTTCCAAATTAATAGATTAGGGCTTAATTAAAAAAATTAAAATATTGTTTTATTGTTGTAAGTTGAAATTTCATATATTATGTCTTAATTAAGAATTTGTTTCTTTTTCCAGTTTTATCATGTCGTGTTTGGAGCATCAAAAAGAAAGAAGAAATAAGATGAAAATAAATTTATACAATCTCAAATCGGGGCATTTGATAAGTTTCTTATCTATAAACCTATAGAGAATGAGAATGAGAACGCTAATGAAAAAGAATAAGTTCAAGAACATGAAGAGTTGAACGTGGGTGATGAAAATGCAGAACCAAATCAAGAGTCAAGTGAAAATACCAGGTCTGAACAATTTGATAAATATGAAAAAATCTTTGGTTTTTTGTTTGATTTGAAGAAGTTGAGAAGTCTACATGATGATGAGTTGAAAGCTTGTTGTGCCACTCTTGAAGATTTTCTACATCATGACTCTTGTTATGATATTAATATGGACGATTTATTTTTAGAGTTGAAGCGCCACAGAATAATTCTACCAGCGGAAGCAAAAAAAAGTAATCGATGTGCTTAATTATTTGCAAAGGATGGATGAGATATTCACATATGTATGGATCCCGTATAGGATATTGTTGACCATATATACCGGTTACTGTTGTTTCTACACAAAGAAGTTTTTCAAAGTTGAAAATTGCCAATCTTATCTTTGTTCAACTATATCTCAAGATAGATTGAATAAATTACACCTACTGTGTATTAAGAAGGTGATGGTAGAAAAGCTTGATTATAAACATTTAATTGCTGCATTTACTGCACGGAATGCGAGAACAAGTTATATATATATATATTGTATTTATGGGGGTCTCATTTTGGGAGTTTGCTCGGGCCCTCGAGAACTCAGGGCCTGGCTTGCCTATGACTAAAACATAACCAGACTCATAGTGATTGATAGACACGTGTTATCACGTGCTCTTAAATATGCGCTCTTAAATATGCTAAATATTTTCACACTAAGAGCATCCACAGTCGTTTTTGCTATTTTGGCAATTTGGCAAAATAGCAAATGGCAAAATGAACGTTTTGCTGCAATCACCGTTTGTTATAATTTGAAAAAAAAATGATCGAACGGAACATGTTGTTCCATCTTAGAGGACTTTTTAAATTTTTAGAAGGATTTAAATAGTCATTAGGGATTT